>PVKA01040130.1:0-18985 GCA_004027165.1 Ctenomys sociabilis | reverse complement strand
TTGAAAGGAACAGTTAGTTAATGATCATATTGTTAATCAATTTTGCTTGCATGTATATGGTTATCTGAGCAACTACTTTGAAGATTACAATATGCAATATAATAACAATTGCTAATTTTCTGTCTTTTAGTTTTGAAACTGTGTATCAATTTTATCTCTTTAGAATAAAAAGATAATGTTCCATTCCCATTCAAAGGATATTTGTCAAGGAAGTCCCCATGGTAATAATTTATGTTCATTAAACCATTAACTGACATAGTCAGTGTGACTAAGTTAGGTGCTTGACACTGATGAGCCTTCAAATATGCAATATAATAACAATTGCTAATTTTCTGTCTTTGGATTTAAAGACATGGTCTTATTGGGACAGGAATCATACTCCTTGGTGTGTGCTGGTACCTGAGCAAAGAATACTGGATTTTAGCCCCATAATAACCACCTCTCATTGAATGGAATCAACAGAAATGAAGACAAGTTCACACCCTATTACCACGGGGGGATTTTGCTTTAGTCCACCTCAGAAAACTGCTGATTGAGGCTGAAACCCAAGAAAACTTGTCCCTAAGTGCTCTTTGTTCGCAATGTTTGTCCACTGCCTCTCTTCCAGTGAAAAATAGGGATAAAGTGGGACCATCGCAGATACCAAAAAAGGCCAGGATAAAGAAGAATACAGGAAAGAAATTTAGGTTTTTTAAAATTAATTTATTAAATTGTGTCAAGTGAGTCTATATAAAATGACAAGGATAGCCCAGCTCTTGTAAGTGAACCTTTTCTGCCTCAAGGGTTAAATTTCTAAGAGGTCCCTGCCATGGCTTTTTGTTGAACTAGAAGTGAAAATATTCTGGTTTAGATCAAACAATAGGCCATCAGCTTCTGCTTTGTCAGAAGGCCATTCTAAGTGAAAAATTGTCATTTGGAAGAGTATAATAACTACTAAGGTAATCATTAATAAGTAATAGCATAGTCTTGTGCAGTTCAAATAAATGCATTTGCATATCACTTATACAACATCTTGAATACTGAAACATCAAATGATAAAATCACATCTCCCCCCCCCGCACTGAGATTTTTTTGTCATTTATGCAGTTTTCAGAAAATTCCTGTTGCCTCAACATTTCGTTGTTCTTAAGTACCAAAGTATATGACTGTGATGACCTTTATTTATATTTCAATTAAGAGCTAGATCTAGAAATAGAAACCATGGGACTCATGGCACCTACTGCAGCTTATTGACAAACTCTGTATTAGCAATTCTATCTCAGGGATAGAATTTAAAAAAAGATTGTTTTGTTTTGCTTTTAGGGAAATTAAAGGTAAGCATATTTTGAGTGGACGTGGAAGGGTAAGGAGAGTCAGGATGGCTGTGATGGAGCAGGGAGGTAGGCCGGGATCCCCAGGGCTCTGGAACTGGATGCCTGCGGCAGAGGCAGGCATCTGCTGAGGGAGCAGGAGCATAGGTCATCCTTGCTTGACCTGCGTCTTCAGAATCTGCCCTTGAGTCTGCGGAGTCACCTCTCCTCCCTCCATCATTCATGCCTGACTAGCCCCTGTCTGGCCCTCCCTCGCCGCCCGGGCAGAACCCATTCTGTGCAGGTCTGTAGAGGTCTCTGGGCTGCCGCATCCGAGGAGCAGCTTCCTGTTGCCTCTGTCTCCTTCCCATTGTACCCAGGTAGCCACTAGCTTTCCCTCTCCGACTGACCCTTTGAGTCCTACTGTTTTGAGTGGCTTGGCTTCTCCTGCCCTCTCCCTGGCCACCCCTTCTTAATAGCCCATGCTGTCTCCTTCTCTTTAATAAATAAATAATTAAAAAATAAAAATAAAAGATAAAATTTTTTAAATTATTTATTTATTTGTTTTTTCTTTCGTATTTTTCATGTGCTGCAGTTAAATGTACGTAAATGTGTAACTGCACATCCTACGTACATGATTACTTCCCAGGTCCAGGACTGAAGTCCATCTTCCACATCTAAGGCAAGTTCTAAGTACCTTTCTCACTCAGCTAGTCTTTTAGCTGCTTTCTCTCAAGGCTGTGATAAAACACCCAATACTTGCCATATAAAGGAGAGGTTTACCTTCAAGGCAACGTGGTGGGGGGCATGGAAGGGGAACGGTGGGTCTGGAGGGAGGTCAGGAAGGGAGCTACCTCCTTCCAGGGCACACCCACAGGGACCCTCCTCTCCCCGCAGCCTCCTACCTGCAAGTCATAATCCAGGAAGCCCCGCTGGTGAGTGCAACAGGCTCTGGGTAGGGTGGAGGAGGGTCATGGTCATCTAGCTCGAACCCCAATCAGTGAGAATATTCAGAAAAATAAATGTCTAAAATTGTAACATCTGAAATACGTACACTTTCAGGGATAGAGTTGACCTAATAAACTTTTGTTTACATGTTAATTGATTACACGTATTAATAGTCATATAGAACAAAATATTAATATAGAGTTATTCCTCTATTTTCAGTTTATGAAGTAATTTTAAGCAATCGCCTTGCTTGTGGCATATCAGCCTCTGATATCAATATAGTTCCTGAATATATCCATCTTCACTAAGAATTTTTTTATGTATTTGGTACAGGGTCTCATTACGCAGCTTGCACTCATAGTGATGCTCCTGTTTTCAGCCTCCCCAGCCTCCTGTGTACCACCATGCCCAGTCTCGGTGTCTGGCTCAGCGTGCCTGGGGGCGGGGCGGGCACGGCATGTGGGGCTAGGGATAGAACTCTGGTACCTGCGCTTGCCGAAGCAGGTGCTTAGCCCGCTGATTATCTCACCAGCCCTTCACTAAGTTTCTTGACTCATCCTTTTGGAATTTTGCGTGCTATTATTGCAGGAAATTTTATCTCTCACCTCAAATCTTTGTTATGCAACATTAGGACAAAGAGTTTTTCATTTTCTTACAGATGCATATTTATGATCTCTAAATATAATTATCATCTCTGAGTAATTTTACTAGTTCCCTTGGGATACATAGCAAATGTAATTATGCCATATTTTCTGTAGTAATGTTTACATCTGAGTTTAACTTTTCAAACTTTTTGTTTGTGAAAAGTGGTTTCTCAGAATACAATTAATAGAGCTTTTTTGCCTTCGTTTTTCTTAAATATTACTTTGATTTTCAAAGCTATATGCTAATCTGAGTCTTTGATGCCCTTGAGCTGCATTTATTATTTTTCTCAAAGAAGAAATATTAGGAAACTATTTATGGTTTTAAAATTTAATACTTAATATATTGGGATTGTTCAGCATAATGTTGTTTTCTTTTTAAAGTTTAGCTTAAAATTCTTGTATGTACAGCAAATTTTAACAACCTCTTTTAAAGGCCTTTTAAAAAGTACAAGCTATTCCCTCCGTCTGCCCCACCTGCCGGCCCCTCCTTCCCACCAGGCACTGCCCAGAGAGCAGTTTTTCACACCCCAGCTCACAGATGCCATTTCTGCCCTGGCCTCTACCCAAGCCCTCTTCTCTGAGCAGAATGCACGTTCTTCTGATTGTAGGAAGGAGGGCTCTTTTTGGGTAATTGAAGTGTAATTTTTACCCCCTTCTATCAATATTTCTTGTCCACCTAACATAAACATGCCCTTGTCACTTTCTGCCATTTCCAGTTATTTAAATTCTGTCCTCTGCACTAGGCAATGCTTCATTTTTGCTGTTCACTATGTGTCTTCTCCAGCAATACCATAGCCCACACCTATTGTGTTCATTAGTGTGTTGCCAAAACTCATGGAATGTGATAGGCAAAAAGTTTTTTTTTTTTTTTTTTTTTAATGACAACCCAGCCCTGAAGATGAGTGTGATAGTCTCCATCTGCAATCTCCATGAGATATTGGCACAATTGCTCTTTGTTCTAAATCCCCTGTGATGGAGACCACCACTTTTGATGCCCAAAGAGGCAGCCTAAGGGCCTAGAGAAGATTATTCAAAGAGGGCAACTCTGTATGATTTTTAGCTCATCCCACAAATACCATATTTATTAACACACTAATTTTTAATAACACTTTTAAATAAATTATATTTCTTTAAACATTTTAAACTACATTTGTGTATCATCTATATTTGATTTCTTATAAAAGTATTTCATTTGACTCACTGACAAATCTTTGTAAGTTCTTAATCAATTCTTATAATTCTAATAAATTAAATTTACAGAGATGCTCTCTTGTGCTTGCTGAAATGTCCTGCTATTGTTCATAAATCCTGTAAAACTTTAATTAAAATCCAAGCCCAAAGCAACTGTAACTTATATATTTTCTGTTAGTATACAAAATTAAAGAAGAAATACTCAAATATAAAATATTTTAATACATACATTTTCTCTTCACACAAAATGCTAACATGATAGGCTTCTTTATTTCATATTTTGAAACTTATTCTCCTTGAGGTCGAGAATATAATTGTATTATCCATACAGTTTGGGGTCATCCCCCCTAAGCAATTTATAAGATTAATTTCTCAGCTGACAGTTTGGGCTGCATGGAAGGTCTTATGATGCGAATATGAGAGGTCAAGCTTTTTCTTTTACGTCACTGCCTGTCTGTCCAGACTCTGAGGCCACAATGTAAATGACTTTCAGATGCCCATGGTTTGTAAATGTGTTTCCCTGGATTACTTACGTCCCCCATCTGATGGATTCTCTAACCCTTCACAGCATTTATAGCCAATTTCCCTCTCTGCATGAGATGGAGTTTTTCTTTTTATGCCCTCTGAGATATTTAATTGTCATCTGATTGGATCCTGAATATATTTAAATGTTTTTCTCACTTTTTTTTTTCCAATTTTAAGATTATGTTAAATACATGACTACAAAGCAAAAATCTGCTATAAAGAATGATAAACTCGAAGCCTTCATATTTAAGTGGATGCCACTTGAAGATATACTCATAAGTGAAATAAACCAGACCTACATGTCTAAAAAATCTGAAAACAATATCAACCTTCCCTGATTAAAACAATGCCACTTCTCTTGTTAGAGAAAAAATATTAGTGATGGTTTTTAAAAAGATAGTACACAATGCTTTATTCAAGGGAGGGGCTACTAATTTTTTTTAATAGGGTAGAGCAATCAGACTGAATGCTAATGCAATAGGAAGTAGGGATTTATAGTCAAAAAGCAGTGCAGAGGTCAGTGGTTGGAAAAATACTGAGAGAAAACATTAGAGAATTCTGGATAAACCAACATGCTAGGAACATGGTGGAAGATAGGCCAAAATGATTAGATATCAGTGGGCTATACTGAGTCAGGTATTGAAGGTGAACACATATTTAGGGTGAGGGTTTCTGATTAAATGGACTCAACAGGATTCTTGCTAGATCTGGTCTTCATAAGAAAACATAAAGAGCCCAGTCTAGGGTAGTGGAAAAGAAAGTTCGATTAAGAAAAGACTCTTTTTTAGTCCCGGGGCAACCTGCTCAGGTCTGCCTTCTGTCCCTCTCCGACAGAAGCTTTTCTTTCTAATAATGTTTTACCCTCAAAAAAAAGGAAAGACTTTTTTTTTTGAACTTTGCTTTTATAATTTCAAGATCATGCTAATGAGATCACCACAGAACAGGAACCTGAAAATAGATAGACGTTTTGGTCTGACCTTCTCCGTTCTGCTGTGGCCACGTCTCTTGACAGTAATTTCTTTTCTTTCTTTCTTTTTTTTTTTTTTTTGCAGAACGAGGGATTGAACTCAGGCCCTTGTGCTTTCCAGGGAAGCACTTATTCCACTGAGCCATCTCCCAGCCCCTTGTTTCTTATTCTATCAGTGGCCCCACATTAATGTCAGCCTCTGCATTTGCTGTCATCACCTTAATTCAGCTGGGATTTTTTCTGGCATCCCTCCACAGCCTTCCAGTCCCACTCTGCCCTGCACACATTTGTGCTAGTTGATTTTCCTCAAGTGCAAATCTACTCGTATCATTCTGCTTAAAATCTCATAGCTGTTAACTGTCAGGATTAAATTCAAACATTTTCGTTGGTAGTCTCACTCATCTACTCATAATCCATTTATTCTCCCACCCATTCAAATTAATCACATTGTTTTTGCTCTTTCCTTGACATGCATCTTCTCTTTCCTATTCTTATTCATAGGGCTAATTTACCTGAGCTTTTCCTACTCTGAGTCTCCTCTTTGCAAACTTACGTATATGGGGCTGTAGTCATCCTCAGCTATGCTGTTAGGACTCAAGCCTTGTTAGCTTTGGTCTAAAGGTTTCTGTTGTCTATAATTTTCCCCTCAGCTTCTAGATTACTTTGCACTCATTAACAAATTTAACCCAAGCCCACTTACTCTGAGATGCCTCCAATGACCAATTTCATCACCTGAGATTAGTTCACATTTTTCTGATTTTCCACAGACCCTCTTGCATGCTTGTGTATGTGGCATATATGTATTATAATTTATGGTTCACAGTCTATCTCACTGAATGGAGTTTTGTCTTTATTTTCTAGTATCCAAAACATATTAAGAATCCCCCTAAACTTTTATGTAGGTGAATGAATGCTTGTTTTTTAGGATAAACATGCTTAATCATCAGTCCCTTTTGCAGTTTTATTATGGGTGGTAGCTTGACAGTCCAAGAAATTTATCTTTGTGTAGGGCTTAGGTATGGCCTCAATCTTTCATTTGCGAAGAGCTCTGGTGGTTCCCTTCCTACACTCCCATCCCCTAAAGTAACCATTGACATGACTTTTACAACAATCATTTAAAAACAATTTTATTATCCCAATATGAACATCTAGGCGTTATATTTTGGATTTGCCCATTTCACAAACTGATATATCTCTCCAACACCTGTATTGGTTCCTTGTCTGTCCCATTTCATTAGCTGATAACTTATTGTTGAAGAATTTCCACCACGTGATGTGGTAGAGTTTCTTATAGTCTTAGTTTTTCTGGTTTCATATCCTTGACGAAGTTCTATTTTTTTTTTTCAATGTCCTAAAAATGCCCCCAGATTGGCAGCTGAACCCAAAGGCTTGATCAGTGTTATGAGAATGTAGGTAGTTTTATCTTTTCTCTTCAGGAAGCACACAGCTTCTGTTTCTCTCTCCTTTGGTGCCATTGGTAACCATGGATACACATGACTTAGATCCATTAATTTATTGAAAGTTGCAATCATTTTTCTTGATAGTGTCACAAAGATATTTCCTTCTTTTACTGTAGTTTACCCAGTGGCACAGCTTATGAGAAAGGCATGATAAATTCTTGATTCTATTGTTTTCTAAATTTTGAAACAGCTGATTCATTGGCATTATGCATTGAAGTTGACTTTGGCTTGGTTTTTCAAAAACAGTGACTGTGAAATTTGGAATTTAAACAAGCTACAGGCTTTAATCTCCTGCATCTTTTATTTTTAATTAAGTTCATATTACTTATCTTGGGCCAGTGAAACACTCTTCTGTTTGGCTCCTGAGTCCTTTGGGTATGATCCTAGTTGACCCTGACACCTTCTCCTGTGTGGAATGATAAGACCCAGCAGGCTTTAGCAAGTCCATTTCCTGTCTTAGATCTAGGACAGTAAGTTCTTTCAGAAACCTCCTTGTGGTGAGAAATGATGCTTTAACATCACAATTTAGATGCTTAGAAACAATACAAAAATATTGTTTGTAGCTATGACCATCTCTATTTTTCTAAGGCTTCTCTCTAGAATGTTCATTGTAAGGCCAAGTGGAATTTGTTAGAAGGGTTCTGTACCCTAAATTACTTTAGTTCGCTGAGAGCTAGTAGGAAAATTACATTACATTTTTGTCTGTTTCTAGAATACAAATGCGTTTAACAATACCACATTTTCTACATCTATCTTTAAGGTTATCACTGACCTCTGTAGGGAAAAGCTAGCAAGATCAGAGTGAATTTAATGAACAAAATACCCCACGTCTATCTTAAAGGCTGTCTCTTTACTTTATGCTGGGAATAGGACCAGGCCCTTGAACATGCTAAGCACCTACTCTATCAAGATGCTATATCTTCTGTTGCTAGAGGCTGTTGTAAAACCTGCAGGGCTGTGTTCTTTAGCAATCCTTTTCATCTGGAAGCTTTATGATGTTGGTCTCTGAAGAAAACCCTAATATAAATTTGAATCAAATACATAGTGTACAAAAGTACAAGTGTTTGGTTTATTACTATACAAGTTTAAATGAAACAATTAGTGATTCCATAATTATTTCACTAATTAATTATTAAATTTTTATTAAATTAAGATTTAAATACACTTTTATTTTCCATTTGCTTTCCTTTCTTCTACAATTGTTAGGCACTTGAAGCAAGTATAAGTAAATACTTAGGTGAGAATCTTTTCTTAATAAGAGGCTTCACACTGACATGAGTCATACTGATTGTCAATAGATGCCTATTGAATAAATAATGATAACTCTACAAAACACTGGAAATTTTATGACTCTTTCTTATTGTCCTCATGGTGACCCTGAAATGTAGTGCTTTCTTACTTTATAGATTAGGAGATGGGGCCTGGTTGGAGGGGTGGATTGTTAATAGCATGACCTGGAAAGGTGCATTCTAGGCCTCAGCTATTCCCTTTTCTCTCTGTTTCCTGGCTTCTACTGATTGAGCAGCTTTTCCCCACTGTGTCTTTTTTTGCTTTTGAACTGGTCAACCACACATGGATTTAATCTTCTAAGACAATGAGCCCAAACAAACCTTTCCTCTTTTAAATTGCAGGTCTGGGGTATTTTTCTAAGCAATAAAAAAAATGACTACTACTTATGGAAAGCACAACACTGTGGTTGGAATACCTTGTGAATCTTGAGAGGAGAGCTTTTCCTGAGTTATCAAGTGGGCTCTGCTGGATTGCCATTTGGTAGTCAACTTGTAAGAGCCAGGTGAACAGAGTGTGGTGCTGGGTGTGAGAGGCCCAGCTGAGGGTTGTTGCTAGCAGCAGAAGAGGCAAAAGATGGAAAAGAAGGAATGCTGTTAGGGAAGCTGTTGGGAGCTGTTGGTTTTCTTAGAGGAGCTTCTCATGCTGGCTTTCCTCATGAACTCCACTGTTATCGTGAAAGGTGCTGGGAACCTTCTTGTCACTGAGATTGGCTATAGTTCACTTTGGGGGACATCTGGGCCTCACTTTGAGCATTGCTTCCTGGCTCTGGAGGGGAATATGATATGCTGTTCAGTTTCCTGATGGGAACTCAAGCTGTGTTCATGGCTGAAGAACTCGAGATCTCTGTTGCTATGGATGGCTATGGTACCTTTTGGGGAGCTCTGGATTTTATGAGTATCACTTTCTGGCTCCAGTGCAGATCCCTCAGCCTGTTATCACAGATCGTTGAGCCCACTGGAACAGACTTTTTAGCTTCCACCACTGACCTTTGTGCCTTCCCAGGGCATATCTGTGAAACAGGCCTGTATGAGACACTATGGTAGGTTCTTGGCCTCCAGTTGGACTTGGGGGGGGGTATTGTTATGGGCTCTAGATCTTCACCTGGACTCATGCAGGACATCTGCCCCTCAGTTGGATTCTTTGGTGTTTATTGTGTGGACAGATTTTCTGTACTCTTTATATATGACTCTTTGAGTGACTATTTTAACTCAGTAAATTATGGACTCTGTATTAAATTTTGTTCGTTTTCAAACCCCAGGCTATAACATGGACACAATACAGTGAAAGTATTCTTAAGTGAGAGATACAGGAGTGACAGTGATGTGCCTAAGGAAACCAGGACCCAGCCAAAGGAAGGCCACTAGGCAATAATATAGTTTTCAGGCTCTGAAAACTAGGAAAGCTGAGAACTGAGGCTCCTCTACATTTTTCAGGAGAGAAAAGGTTGTGTTGACAACTTGATTTTAGTCATGTGAGACCGACTTCAGACTTCTTGCCTCTTGTGTAGGCCAACACATTTGTGTTTCTCTAAGTGAATAAGTTTTTCTTTAATTTTCTATATGGCATCAATTAGGAACTAAATGCAAGGAGTGAAATGTAAGGAATGAAAGAGAGCATTTCTTCTTGTGGAGTGGAAAATGGGATTCTTTTTGGGCTGGTTCCCTTTTTGTGGAAGTTGGAAGGCTAGCATTATAAACCTGTATGGGGTAGAGAGAGGTAAACACCTCTTCCCCATTGGTCAGATGTTCACTGAGCCTGCAGGGCACTGACCCTGCTCTGTTACCATTAGAAACTGAGACAAAGCACTGAGGAGGAGGCACAGCTGGGGTGAGGCAGGGATGCAAGTGGCACAAGATATTCCAGGAAGAAATACTGTGCTGGATGGTTCTCTGCAGAGCAAAAGGGCCCTGCACTGACACCTGCAATCTGCGGCTGCCTGGTGCTGACAGACAGTAGAGAGTTGTGGGGGCCAGCGGTTTTAGCCAAGTCTCATGTGAGACCTCCAGTGCCCAGGAAAGCTACTGAGATGAGATTTTTTGTCAGCAGGGGCTATGAAATAAGTTGAAGTTTTAAAGTGGAGAAAATGCCTTATTACCAAATGAAGGGGTCTTCATTATTATAAATCTTTGGAAAATTATGGAATTGCACAGATGTTGAGAGAGTGTCCACAGAGCAGACTTGGTAGAAGTTACTAGCAAGTGAAAATTGTTTCTTGTATATATATTCAGTAAGTTGAGGCATCCTAGTGAAGTTACTTATACGTAATTATGCAGATGCTGTTTCTGTTTGTTTTTCCTTTTTTTCCCCTCTGTGCTACTGATTGGATGTAGAGCCCTAGGGTCTCACTGGCCTTAGTATGTGCTGTTCTATGAAGCCATATCCTTAGCCCTTACAGTCAGTATTTTCCACATGGATAGTGTGGCAGTGAAGGTAATGATAATCACCCCGTGAGTAGTGTGCTCTGGTGTCACAGGATAAATTTTCCACTTCCACAAACATTAGGATATCTCAGTTGTGTCATGTCCCTCTTGACCAGAGCTGTGAGCTGTATGTAAATGACAGTGTGCATATGTAGTTCCCTGGATCACGGGAGTGACTGCAAACCATGGAGCAGCGGAGCTAGCCTCTAGTGATTGGTATAATCCTGGTTAAGTCAGGAAGAAAGTGGAAGGAAATGAGCATCCTAATGCAGCATGGAGGAAATAAACTATGTGTTGTGTTGCGGCAGTGAACTAGGCACGCACGCTGTATCTGAGAGCAGGGGCAGTGAGGTTTGACTCTGATCCTCCTTTGAGAGCCGCTTGTTTTTAAACAGTCAACTATGTAGATGGAATTGAAGTGCTGTCTGCAGGTTTCAAAGCCAATCTGTTTCCTACCTATTCTTTCAAATGTTTTGAAGGTATAGGGTTTAAAGAAAAATTTGGACAACTACTCCTATGGAGCAGAGCTTTTAAAATGCAATTTTATGTTTCAGTCATGAATTGCAGATAATAGATTAATCAGAACTTTCATGCTTCATACAGCTTCTTAAAAGACAGGAGACTTTTGGATGATACCATTTAAGTTTTCATAAAGCTCCCACAGTTTAGCCTGTGCATATTTATTCATCGCTTAATAATATATCATAGGAAGAGATAAAGCAGTCTTGAACAATATTCATCAATTTCTCAACTCGCACAAACCCCCAGTGCAAAGTCCTGACAGCGACAGAGTGGTGGGGCAGAAATGACACGGCCAAGGTGCTGTAGTTGGAGAGAGCTTAGTTCAAGCTTCAATCTTTAATTCAGTTGTATCCTAGCTGTGTGACCTTGGGCACGTTAGGGCATCTCAGTGAGTGTGCAGCTCCTCCTCTGCTAAGTGAGTGCAAACTTTCACATTTGTCTGAGATTATTCTGCATAAATTGGCTATTTTGTCTCTTCTCATTAGGCATTTAAAAGTTTTGTAAGGCCCTACACTAAATACATAGCAAAGTTTATTTAAACACACAGAGATGGAAGGATGAAAAGAGCAAAACCTAAATGTTTGAAACTTTTACAAAGTGAGATGTGTGCATGGGTGATCTTTGCTTTTGAATGTAAGTTCTTGAAAATAAATACATCAGTGATCAATTGCCCATATTTTTTCATTTGTGTATTATAGTAGGTGCATTAATCTTCATATATGCCTAGGAAAAAGTGTTTGCATGTAGGACAAAATATATAAGGCTCATAAAAAATGTAGGATAAAACATATAATAGTATAAGTATTAAAATAATAATAAGGTGCTCTAATTGTACACACAAGTAATTCAACAAAATTTCTTTTGAAAATTTACTTGGATCAGTTATGCAAGTAAATACCATGGAGAAAGCAGTAAATAAAACAGACTTGAATTTTACGAAACCAGAATTTGTAAGGTTATCAGAAAAAAGGATGTTAGGTTTTTCAAAGTTCTGAAGTTTAATAAAGATGGGATTCATAAAATGGAATTTTATTCTGAAGGAAGGGCTTTGTCTATTATTTGAAGAAGGAAGTGTGATGTTAAGGTAAGACAGAGTTGTGATAGAATTGACCACTATATCACACAACTCTAGCATAATTGTGAGCTAGACCGATGACTCACTGAGATTTGAGAAGATCAGATCCATTAAAATACCTAGTAATGTTGAGCTTGGACAGGAAAAGTCAAAGATACAGGGCTTCCCTAAATAATTTTACAAGTGGTATAACAGACAGGACTTTACTCAGGACAATACATAAAACATTTCATAAGATAGGACTATTACAGCTTCTACTCAATAAAGTAGTGGAATTTTCTGAGGCAGACTAATCAGGTAAGAAAAAGGAATAGAAGCCATATAAATTGGAAAGGTATAAATAAAAATATCTGTTTGCAGATAACAAGATCTTATATTTAGAAAACCTATAAAGAGTTTTGAGGAACTTCCCTGCAGTTCCTGTGAGGGAAGATCTGTTAGAACACATTTGAGGCTCTTCCAAAACTTAACTAATATCCTGTTAGAACTGAGAAAAAAATCAGTGAAGTTACAGGGTACAAACTCAAACTTACAAAATTATTAGCATTTCTGGGGTGGATGGACAACTTGTGGTTAATTTGTAACACCCAGGTGAACTGAACTAGCGCGGTTATATGTGTGGGAGGCCCACCTGAGAATTGTTGCCAGCAGCATAAGAACCAAAACTATACAGAAAGATACTTAGGAGCTGTAGGGAGCTAGTGGTTTTCCTGGAGGAGCTTATTGTGCTGGCTTTCCTGATGGAAATTTGGCTGATCTCATGGTCAGAGGAGCTTGGGATCTCATTGTTGCTGAGGATGGCTATGGTACCTGTCAGGGAAGATCTGCTTCTTTTGTTGAGTGTTGCTTCCTGGCTCTCATGCAGATCCCTCAGCCTGCTAGCACAGATCCTGCATCCTGCTGGTGTAGACCTCCTATCTTTCACCAACTGACCTTTGTGAAGACCATGATACAGGCCTGCATGAGATATTGTCATGGACTCTAGGCCTCCAGTTGGACTTGTTATGGATTCTGGGTCTTCAGCTGGACTCATGTAGTACATTATTGTGGGGTCCAGGCCTTCAGCTGGACTCTTTGGTTTTATTGTGGGCAGATTTCCAGTACTCTCTTTTGTGTATCACTCTTTGGGTGACTATTGTAAAATAATTCTTAAAAATTGTGTGTTCTGTAGTGTTTCCACTTGTAAACCTCAAAATACAGCAGTGAAATTATCTGCAAAAGAAATAGTATAAGCAAAGCAAAAACCAAAAATTTAAGAAAAATTTAAACAAAGAGATGAAAGATTCCTACACTGAGAACTTTAAAATATTGACTGATGAAGACAAGGGTGTAATTCACTGGTGAAACACTTGCATAGCCTTGGACTCAATCACAATCACTGTCAACAAAAACAAAACAGAATGAAACAGAACAAAATATTGATGAAAGACACAATGCAGTCCCTTCAAAATGTGCTGCTGAAGCAGTAGGGATCAACACCACAAGATGCTGGCACTGAAACAAACACACACCATAACAAGTACAGCCATGTAATCATAGCCAAATGACATTTGACAAAGATGTCAAAAGCATGTTCTTCCATAAATGATATTGGGAAAACTGGGCATCTACGTGAGTAAAATACATTTGGAATCTTATCTCACACCATAACCTAAAGCCAGTTCACAATGAATGAAACTCTTAACTCTGTGATCTGAGAGTATAAAGTCATTGAAAGGAAACATAAGCATAAAGCTCCATGACATTGACATAAGCAACGTTTTTGAAATTGACCCCAAAACTACAGAAAAAAAGCAACAGTAGACAAATGAGCTTACTGTTATGGGTTACTCAGCATAGCAACAAGGTGAGAGGCCAAATTAGAATTTGAAAGAACCTGTAGTTACTGAGCTCAGGGCTGTCAGTCAGTTCTCACATAGAAGACTGATCAGCAGTCAGTGGAGAATCCAGGGAGCCGAGAGTTTCTAAAGCAAAAAACCCATGACTAAGAGGTCTTTTCACAGTACAGTGATAAGTGCAACTTGCCTGTGTGGGGAATTGTTGTGCAAGCCATTTTTACAAGATACATCTTATGCTGACTATATTTACAGAAATTAGATTAGGGAGTTTATCTTAGCAAAACAGACTTGACAAAAAAGCAGTTATTCAGTAATAAACAGCCTTGAACATAGGATCAAAACACATTCCTTAGAGTAGATAGGGAAAGCATGAGGTTTACAGTTATAGCGCAACATTCAGTTAACCCATTATATTTACATCAAGTTTAAAAACTTCTACAAGGAAGAAAAGACAACAACAGAGTGAAGAGATGGTCTACAAGATAGAGAAAATATTTGCAAATCATGCATTGATATGTGATTGATATCTAAAATGTACAACTCATCAGCAGCAAAAAATTTAATCAAAAGAGAAGAAATTAATAGACATTTACTGAAAGAAGCCATATGAATGGTCAATAAATATGTTAAAAAGCATCATCACTAATCATCAGGGCAATACAAATTAAACCACCATGAGACTGAATTGTCATGCCTATTAGAATTGCTGTTGTAAAAGAGACATGGGGTAGCAAGTGTCAGTGAGCAAAGGGAAGAAAGGGAGCACTTGACTAGTGTTGGGAGGAATAGAGATTGTTATGGCTATCACGGAACACATTTGAGGCTCTTCCAAAACTTAAAAATAACCTACCCAATGATCCAAAATCCCACTATTGGCCAAATATCCAACAGAAGTAAAATCAGTGACTTGAGGCTTGAGAGACACCCCTGTTCTACCATGTTGATTGTAGTGCTGCTCACTATAGCCATCAAACAATGAATAAAGGCAATGTGGCATATGCACACACCAGGGTGCTACCTTTTATGACTATGAAAAGGAAATCCTGTCATTTGCAAAACATGGGTGAGACTGGATTGGCATGTGGCTTAGGTAAAGTCCATAGCTCTTCTAATATGTGTCACATAAAATAATTCTATTTGCAAGGGTGATTTTTTTTAAAACTGAGAAATAGTTATAAAGTTATCTGAAGCCATGTCAACATTGTAGTGTTATTTTTTAGCATGGAAAACAAATCCACTTTTGAGGATTTCTCTTGCTCTGTGTAGCTGTAATTTATGAATCCTTGTGATGTGGTGATTGGTGACCACTGCAGGGCTAGTAGTGGTACATATGGCTCAGGCTTAGGCAATCAGAATCTGTAATCTGTATGACATAGTAATTACCACAGGGCTACACTCACGACTCATTTAGAGAAAAAAAGCCACAAGATTTTAAGTGGTCCATTTATTTATTTATTTTGTACAGGATCTTGGTATGCAGCTCCCATTCACACTGATCTTCCTGTCTCATCCTCCCCAGTGCTGGGATTACAGGTGTGCATCACCACACCTGGTTTCAGTGGCTGGTGTGGCAACCTGTGGTGCTGGAGATTGAATCAAGGTCCTTGAACTTGCTAGGGAGTGCTTAGACCACTGAGCTATCTCTCTGGTTTATGTGGATTTTTTTTGAAGGCCCACCTCTCTTTTGTGCTACAAAGGATGAAGGCATATAGACTAAAAGCTGCTGCCACTGTCATGTGATGCCCACAGCAGAAGCCACATATGGAAAGGTAGAGGCAAGTGACACAGAGAAAGAGGCCCAGTGACATTGCTTATCCCTCCTCTGCACAATGTCATTGCTTAAACCTTTGAGCTCACCATGTTTTAAGCCATCCAGAAATACATATGGACTTTTCAGGTTATGTAATTTAAAAGATTTCCTTTCTTGTGAACCAGTTTATTAAGACTTGTCTCTGTTTCCTACAACTCTAGGCTCCTAACTGAAGCAGTGTAAGTGGGTAAAAATCTAAGATAGGAGAAGTCAGTATAACTATTTGATAGTCTTGTAGGTAGTCAAAACATCATTCCCATGAAAGCTGTATAATAACACAGGAACATATAACATAGAAAAAAAGATTGATTCTCATAATTTGAAGATTCCCTATTTGTCTACTTGATCAAATGTATTTGTACTTCCTAAATCAACACTCATGGTGTTTTTATAATCATTTGAAGCTACATGCAGAGTGACAGTTTGAATCACTAGATACTCTGTTATGGGTTATGTCTAGATGTCTGCTCAAAAGTTCATGTAGCCATGGGGGAGAAGGGTTACAGAAGTGGCTAAATCTAGAGCTTGTGTTTGGTTCATAGTGCAGTGCTAGAGTTAAGGGACCTGGCATTAAGGGTGGGTGATTGCTGGATCAGTCCACTGATTGGGTTGGCACTGCCCTATCCTGGTAGAATTGATGCACTATAAAGGACCAAAGGAGGCGCCTCTCTCCCCCACCTCTTTCTGAGCCTCTCCATTGTTGTTTCTGTTGTCTTCCACTGCTGTGAACTGTTGTCCCTCTGCCATGTGCCACTCCGCCTTGGAGCCAGCTAATTATGGACTGAGATCTCTGTAAATTGTGAGCTAAATAAACCTATTGCCCTTTAACTTTGGGTGTCGGGGATTTTGTCTCAGCAAGGAGGGAGAGAAAAGTGAGACACACACACATTTCCAACTTAGGTCCCGGGAGGTGGTCCTACTTTCTCATTTCACCTCTCAAACAATAAAGGTCCTTGCCACAGTCTATCTAATATCAAGTCACTTGCATTTTGAAGACTTTATGTGTGTGATTTCATTGTCTGATGTGGTCCCGAAGTGCAGCACTGAAGGGTTGTCTAGTGCTCTTCAGCACAGAAAGATTGTGATGTGCTTGGTAATGTGCAGAATGTGCTTTGATCAAGAGTGGGTGACAGTGCCGATGCCTGTGAATTCAGTGTTCATGAATCAGTCAGCGATGTATACTAAATGAGATATTTGAAAACAGTTACATAAATCAATGTTGTGCTAATACCAGTTGATGAAGACGTTCTAAACATCATAGGGCTCTAACCTTATGTTTCTCCCGGGAGCTCTGGTTTAGTTTTTGCTAAATGAATGCTTGCAATTAGAAACCAGCTCATGGGAGATAATCTTTTGGAAGTAGGAGGGCACCTCAAAGACAGTGGATGGAGGTAGAGGAGGAGAAAGAATAAGAAGAATTATGATATGTTAAGCACATATACCTACATCCTAAGATGAATAGAGGCATTATAGACCGCAAACACGCACTAGTAAAATAATTTAAAAAAGGAAAACAACTGTCATGAATAATGATAGTAGACTGAATAGAAACTACATGCAGAAGAAAAACATAAAATAAGAAATCAAAATACCAACTATAATTAGGTTAGACTAATAAAACTAAACTCTTTCAACTTTATCTGAATTTTTAAATGTTTAATATCTCTATGGCAAAAATGATCTTACATTTAAAACATACCACACAACAAGAAATTCAATGAAAGTAGCACCAAAAACATTTTGAGTCTTTCATTCAGAGTCAACTTAGAGCAATATGTGAGCATTAGCTCATTCATTTAAGGCCTTGCCTCATTTAAAGAAAAGAGAAACAAAAAGTAAAATTAGTGACTGGGGTCTCGGTTTGGTTGCTTACCTAAACCACCAGATTTGATTAGTAAGTATTTTTACTTCAAAGCAAACATATCTAAGAAATGGGCTAAGGCCCTAACTGCATCACTTATAACACCGGGAGCTTCAGCAGGATGCTGGAGTTCAGTTCATCATATACCCACCAGTCCATATGAATGTTCTGTGTATACTTTCAAGGACAGAATTAACTGGCTGCTTTAATGTGTTTTATAAAGGGGAATCTACCACCAAATAGCACTTCTTTGCTCAATTATAGTGGTTACAAATTTTTCTTATACTTATCCATATTCCTATTCTAATCTATATTTTTAAAATACAGAGGATAAATCAAAGTCCTTGTATAGAATATGAATCTCCAAATATTTTAAGGAAGCTGCCACGCAATTCTTGTGGCTTTTCTTTCCTTAGTTAAAGCAGCCTGGGAACTCCATCTGTTTCTCATGAAAGCATTTCTCTGAAGTCTGTGTTTCTGATTGGCCTTGTTTCCTTGAGCTCCAGCTTAGTGACACCCCTCTTAACACCACGGATCAAGACTGAGCCAAGTGTGGGATCTGCAGGTCCAGCAGCACTGTGGCCTCCACTGCTCTTGAGATTTTCCAAAGTGGCTCTGAGAAACTGCAGCTTCTGGAATGAGCTTGGTGCGGCCACAGCAAAAGAATAAATACCTGTGGGAAAGAAAAGGCTTTATACATTATTAAAGAAGAACCCATTGTATATGCATAACTTGCACTTTTCTGTTTTCCCATTTTGTATTTTCCAATTTTCATTGATTGTATATTCAGACACATGCTACACATGATTCATATATATAAATACATATTATATATATATAAATACATATTATATATATATATATATAAATTTTGTTGAGAAAGAAGTAGCAATGATACAGTTTCAAAACAGGTTAGTAGGATAGTTATAATAATTAATACATTGCATATTGTTGTCTTTGTACTAATTCATAGTACAAGGTGCAGACATGATATCTTGTTTAAACACTATTTGTTTAAAACTTTCTTCTCATTAAACTAAGAGAAAGTAGTTTATATATTTCACTAACAAATGGACTTTCATTTATATCCCCTTTTGCCAGCAGAAAAGTATAAAAACCAGGTATAAAAAGTAAAGCCATATTAA
>PVKA01040129.1:0-18984 GCA_004027165.1 Ctenomys sociabilis | reverse complement strand
GGCGGAGTCGGCCGCGCTGTCTCTGGCCGGTCTCAGGAGCTGGGCGGGGGCGGGCGGGATGGAGCAGGAAGGTGGAGTCGGCCGCGCTGTCTCTGGCCGGTCTCAGCGCCATTTAAATATTGTAGGTACATTAATTTAGCAAAATAATCCAATAGAGTGCAGTAGTCCATAATAGTAGTGGGTTATCCACAGAACTGGCAATGTTAGAAGTTATTGACTTGAGCCTTTACCAGCTCAGCCTATTAATATGGCTTTACTTTTTATACGTCGTTTTCATACTTTTCTGCTGGATGGCTAAAACCAAGATAAAGCAAGACCTATATAACAAGAAATGTAACTTTTGTGTCTGACAAGTCAGTCAAATTCCCTCAGGATTTATTCTGAAACCCTGTACTGCAATTTGTAGAACCTTTGTCAGAGTGAGCCATGTCAACAGTGGTTGTTATACTGCACATTGCTGTCTTCAGTGTAGTTTCTCAGATTACAGATATTATCATATAAAATTAGCCAAAGTAAAAATTTAAGCAGTAACTGCCACCTTCAACAACTGATAGAAATCAGTAGTACAATTATCTTAGCTAACTTGTATGTGTGTATATCTATATCTATATATCTATATGTACATATGTATATGTGCAGTTTCTTTCTTGCTTTTTCTTGTATGAATTTAGTACAAGGTCTACAGGGTCTCACTACACAGATCAGTCTTGTAGTGATCCTTCCTGTTTTTCAGCCTCATACGCGCTAGGATTACAGGTGCTCCCCATCACGCTCAGTCTCATTTGGCATCTCAGAGCATCCCTAGGGCAGGGCTGGCACTGCAGGCTGAGGATTGAACCCCTGGCTCCTGTGTCTGCCTAAGCAGGTGTTTTAATCTGCTAAGCTATCAGGTTAGCCCTGTTTTTCTTTTATGTATTTAGTACTGAGTCTACTGGGTCCCGCTATGTAGCTTGGACTTATAGTGCTTAAGTTTCTTTCCCTATTGCTATATCTGTTGTACCCTTCAGATTTTGTTTGCTCTTTCAGGCTCTTACTAGTGAGATAATGTTTAAACATGTGGGTCTGATTATTTCATTTATGAGAATAGCCTAGTTGCACCGTTTACCTATAAAAACCTCACTTATCTTTCATTATAGCTGAGTAATACTTCACTGTATAAAATTATCTTTTTTACCCATCCCTCAGCTGATTAGCATTTGGGTTGTTTTCAAGATTTAGCTATGACGTATTTTGCTGTTATAAACATGGATGTGTATATATCACTATATATTAAAGTTTTCAGTTATTCAGAGGGGAATAGCTGGGTTGAATGGGATTTCTAATCCTAGGTTTTGAGGAGTCTCCACACTGATTTCCACAGTGACTGCATCAGTCTACACTCTCACTAACCCTGGAGAAGGGTTTGTTTTTTTCCCACAGCACCTGCAGCATGTTTATTATTTGATTTCTTTATGACAACCATTATTTCTGGGGTGATATGGAATCTCAGTGTTGTTTTAATTTGCATTTCTTAAGCGACCAGTGCTGTTGAACATCTTTTATATATTTATGTACCATTAGTGTTTCTTTTTTTCATACATTTTTCATTCATTTTAATGAGAAATGAGACAGTTTCAAAGCAGGCTAGTAGGACAGTTACTAACAATAATTAATGAGTTATTAATTATTTAATAATTTATTAAAACAATTACAATAATTAATGTAATTAATTATTGTGGTCTCTGTAGTAGTTATTCAGAGGACAAGATGCAGGCATGATATCTTGCATAAACATTAGTAAAAACCTTTCTTCTCATTGAACTAAGACAAGGTAGCTATATATATCTAAGTACCATGTATATACACATACATATGTATATACATTTATATATACATACATGTATATATATTTATTCACAACAAAATGATCTTTTATTTATATCCCTTTTTTTCTGTTTTGTTTTGTCAGTGGTGGCTGTTCCATTGCTGTTAGAAAAGTTGTGTTTGGAGAAGTCTTTAAAGGATGTTTTTATACTTCATGCCAGTCCAAATATTGTAGATACTTGAATTCAGCAAAATAACCCAATATAGTTCAATAGTGCATAATACTAGTGAGTTATCAGCACAACTAGCAATTGTCTGAAGTTGTTGACTTGAGCTATAGCTCAGCATGTTAATAATGCTTTACTTTTTATACCACCCGATTACACTTTTCTGCTGGATGGTTAAGACCAAGTTAAAGCAATACCTATTTAACTAAAAATGTAACTTTTTCTATCTGATAAGGCAAGTCAAATTCCCTAAGGATTTACCCTGGAACCGTGTATAGCATGTTGTGGATTTTTTGTCAGTTTCAGCCATCTGGATGAGTCACGGCCATTGCTTGACCAATCTGCTCTCTTGTGAAAGCCTAAGAGCATGTTTTCTCTCTAGGTGACTCTCCTTAGGCCCACTATACATAGTCACTTTCTTATGTGGCCCCATAATTTCCTTGATCAGAAAATTTGGGACACTGTTTAGTTACAGGATGTTACAGCAGAGGTTCTCTTATGTCCTGATTCTTCATTGACCTTGAAGTTCTAGGGCCAAGATATTGGCTATCTTTTTAGCCCATCTATCTGTCTAATTTTTGGTCTGCAAACCTTAGTTGTTTAACATCCATAAGAGAAGCATAATGATACTATTATCCTATAACAGAAGCAAATACATGGAAATTAAACAACACCCTCCTCAGCAACCAATGCATTACAATATGCCATTTGTATTTCTTCATCTAAGGAGTGTGTATTCAACTCAGTTACCAATTTTTGGATTAGATATTTGAATTTTGGGGCACTGTTTTCTTTTTATGTTTCTATACATTTTACAGAGAAGTCTTTGTCTGAGTGAGAGTTAAGATTTTTTTTTCCAAATTTGTGTATTTTATTCACACTTTTAACTATTACTTTTCATGTGGAGAAAATTTTCAATAAGACAAGATCTCATTTATTGATCCTTTGAAGTATTTTCCATGCAGTTTGTTTACTGTTCATGAAATCTCTGTCTACCCTATGGCTTTAAGATTTCCACCTACTTTCTCTTTCAGTAGACTTTTTGTTTCTGTTTTAATGTTTAGATCTTTACTGTATTTTGACTTTAGTGCATGGTGATATAGCTGGATGGATCTAGTTTTAGTGTATGGCATGTGGAAAGCCAGTTTTTCTAACACCCTTTGTTAAGGAGACCATCTTTCTTCCACTGAATATGTTTGACCTCCTTTATGAACGATAATGTGGCTGATTGTATTTGTAGTTGCATCTGTATCTTCTAATCTTTTCCACTGATCCTCAATTCTATTATTTTTCCAGCACTATCCTGATTTTATCACAGTTGCTTTGTAATGTAATTTCAAGTCATTGATTGTAATACTTCCTGCTTTGTCTTTGTTGGCCAGGATAATCTTTGCTCTTTTAGGTCTTCTTTTTTCCTGGGGCCTGCTCAGCCTACCCTGGGGGGTGGGGCTGGCATGGCATGTGGTACCGGGGATCAAACTGCAGTCCCTGTGCTTTGCCTAAGTTTTCCTAAGCAAGAACTTTAGATTTTGAACTATCTTTCTGGCTATTAGGTCTTTTCCTTTTCCAAATGACTTTCAGGAATGCTTGCTCTAAATATATGAGGTATGCTGATGTTATTTTTGATCAAGATTATATTAAATCTGTATAATAATTTTGAGAGTATAGCCATTTTCAGAATGTTAGTTCTTATTCATGAGCAAGGACTATCTTTTATTTCTGAAACCCTCTTCATTTTATTTTTTCAGATAATTGTGATTTTCATTGTATCGATCTTTCACTTCCTTTGTTAGATTAATTCCTAAGTATTTCATTGCTTTGGATGCCATTGTAGGGGAGATTCTTTCTCTAATTTGTCTCTTAATGAGTTTGTTGCTTGTATAGAGGAATGCTATGATTTTGGAATGCTCACTTTGCATCCTGCTGGAGTAATGAATTTATTTATTAATTCTAGGAGTCTCTTGGTGGAATAATGTTGGGTTTTTCAAGTAGAATATCATGCCTTCTGCAAATAATGATAGTTCAACTTCTTTACCCATTGATATTCCTTTTATTTCTCTCTCTTGCCAAATGTTTCTAGCTAAGGATTCCAGAACTATATTGAGTATGAATGGTGATAATTGACATCCTTGTCTTGTTCCTGATTTTAGAGTAAAAGTTTTCAGTTTTATTTTCCATGTAGAATGATGTTAGCTGTTGGTTTGTCATATATGACTTCTATCACATTGAGGTATAGGCCATCTATTCCAATTTTCTCCAGGGTTTTTTTTTTTTTGTATCAAGAATGCATGTTAGACTTTGTCAAAAGTTTTTTCTGTGTCAATTGAGATGATCATTTGGTTTTTGCTTTTTGGCTCTTTTGATATGGTGTATTCCATTTATAGGTTGGACCATCCTTGCATTCCTGGGATGAATTCCACCTGGTCACGGTGTATAATCTACATGATTATTTGCTGGATTCTATTTGCTAGTGTTTTTTGAGCATTTTTCCACTTATGTTCATGAGGTCGAGTGTCTTGTAATTCTGTTTTTGGTTGGGTCTTTCTCTGGTTTTGGCATCAGTGTAACTTTTGGTTCTAAAAATGAATTCGAAAGAGCTGCTTCTATTTAAATTACATTGAAGAGTATGAGGAGTATCGAGATTAAATCTCCTTTAAATTTCTTGTAGAATGCAGCTATGAATCTACTAGGACATGGGCTTTTGTTTGTTAGTAAGTTTTATATTACATTTTGCATTTCTTTGACTGATATTAGGTTATTCAGAGATTTTATATCTTCTTATTCAGTTTTGGCAATTTGTATGAATATAGGAATCTGTCCAGTTCTGTTTATTATCCTGTGAGAGTGAAGGTATTGATGATCTCTATTTCCATAGGATCTGCAGTAATCCTACTCTTTTGATTTCTTATCGCTTAAATTTGAGTTTTTTTGAGTTTAGGTAGGGGTCTATCAATTTTGTTTAATCTTTCAAAAAAACCCAACTCTTTGGTGCATTAAGTCTTTGTAATGTTTTCTTTCTCTCAATTGCATTTATTTCTACCCTGATCATTATAATTTCCTCACTTCTTTGAGTTTTGGTTTTGACTTGCTCCTGTTTCTCTAGAAGCTTGAAGTGCAGCATTAGGGTATTTTTTTTTTTCCTCATTTTGTTTTCCTCATGCATGAATTCATTGTTATAAATTTATTTCTGAGGACTGCTTTCATTGTATCTCTCAAATTCCAGTAAGTTGTGTTTGAATTTTGTTGGAATGTAGATATTGTTTAATTTCTTCTTTCATTTCATCTGTGAGCCATTGTTTGCTGAAGAGGGTTTTATTTAATTTCCATGTGTTTATGATTTTTTTTCTGTTTCTTTTTGTCATTGATTTCCAGTTTCATTGCACTATACTGAAATAATATGTATGGAATAGTTTCAATATCCTTCCATTTACTTAAGCATTTTCTAGGGTCCAGTACTTGTTCAGTCCCTGTTAACCTGGCTGAGCTCACTAAAATGTACTTTCAGTATGTTTTTACTGTTTCACTAGGTAGCACATGATTTGAGCAATAGCTTATCTCAGTTCTACATTGTGTGTTATTCAACCTGAACTAGGTCATCCCCTAAGAAGAGAAGCCATCCGCACTTTTTCTTGTGGCTGAAGTTGGCCCTGATGCCTTGCCCATTTGTCACTAACCCCTGGCTTCCACACTGGAATTCTGTCTACATCTTAGTGGACTCATTGTAGAGGGACTGGCCTGAGGCTCCTATGCCACAACTTGGTATTTATTTCGCTTCTTCCCTTTTCCTTCTAAAACCATTTTTCTCTCCATGTGATGCTTCCTGTGTTTAGAGGAGAAATTGGATAGGCAACTTTGTGGCAACCAATGCTGGCACATTATCATTCCTCTGCTCATCACTCTGGTGTATCTCTGTTGTGGGCCCAAGTCCCATACCATTCTGGGTTAACTTCTATTGTGACTGTTAACGTGTGAAGCATGCAGCAAGCCCTCAGTGTTACCATCTGAGTAGAAGTCTGGTTGAGTGAGGCTGTGTATCTCTATCTATGCTACTCTGTAGGTTCTGTCCATATTTTGGCCTGTCTAGGTTACTGGAATCTGCCCAGTGTTAGATTTCATCAGCCTGTCAGTGAGCAGCAAGGAAACATCTTGTGTTTTCTGTACCACCCCTAGTGAATGGTACCTGGCTCCACATCAAGCTTCCTAAGCTTTGGATCATGTTGGCTAAAGCAATCTTCTAACCATCAATGCTAACAAAGCTGTTACATTTAATTCTCACAGCTGTAAAAACCTGCAGTCTCAGAAGCGCAGGTCAAAATCCACATCTGCCCCTTGCATACCTGCTGCTGGGTGGATAGGCTCCATGTGCAGGTGTTGGTCTGGGCTTAGTGTACAGTCTGACACTTGTGGATGTGTGAATGAATCAGTTCTTTGGCCACTAAACATGAGATTAAACTGGAATTCATCTGAGGTTCTCAGTCTTTATGAAAAAGTTTTGAGATTCAGCCCAACTTAAGAGCTGGTGAGGCTATATCCCAGAGCATGAAGCCTCCCCAGTGCTTCTATTTATGAGATCTGACCTGCTTAGAATAAGAGTTTCAGCCTGGTGCTGGTTCCACCATGGCACACCTGGCACTGTGCACCAAGGCAAAGTCCTGTGCTCAATTTCATGCCCTTGCTCCTATGCATAGAATTTTGTTCCCCAAGTGTCAGGGTAAGTGGAACAGGTGCACTTTTGGCTTCTGGCTAAGATGGGCTTAAGGTTCCATCCACAGGAATGTTCTGTCTTCAAGACTCTGTTGCCACTAGCTTTCACATGTGGCAGGCCTGGTGGGTGCCAACTCTGAAACCTGGTGGGATTGATAGTATGATGGCTGAGATCTAAAATGTCTCATGTGTTTGGATGTGAGCCCTAATTGAAAGAGACAGTTGCTAGAGCCTGACTTGTAGGGTATATTCCTCTGCCTAGATAGTCTTTTGCTCCCTCTGCTTCCTAGCTGCCATATATTGGGAAGCTTTCTTCTACTAACCTCTTCTACCTCATCACTGTTGCCTTGAGCCAAGGTACCACACCCACTGCATCCATGAGCCCAAAGAAACTTCTCCTCTAAGTTGAAGAGGACAGATATTTTGTCCCAGGGATGAGAAAGGGCCTGATGCAATGAAAATGATACAGGCATTCTTTCCTTCTGGCTTTCTTCAGTTTGTATTGTCTTATTGTAATAAAACCAGTGCTATAATCTCTCCTCTGGTTTATCTATTTTGAAGGTATTTAGGGGTGTGTATAGCTGCTCACCTTGATTTGTCTGCATGGTGATAATTGCTGAAAGTTCTTACTTGCTACCATCTTGCTCTGAATCAGTATTATTGATTATACTGAAAATAATAAAATAATAATAATTAGTTATAATGTATTCAAAATAATAAAATAATCCAATTAGTTATAATTGATTATTTTACTTTTTAAATTAATTTTATTGGGAAACAAATAGCAATGAGACAGTTTCAAAACTGATTAGTAGACCAGTTTCAATAATTAACACACTGCATATTGTTGTCTTCATAGTGGTTATTCATAGTACAAGATGCAGACATAATATCCTGTACAAACACTATTAGTACAAATCTTTCTTCTCATTTAATTAAGAGAATGTAGCTATATATTTATCCCATTTTGCATATACAGATACAAAATAGTCCTTCATTTGTATACCTTTTTGTTTAGTTTTGTCAGAGATGAGTATTCCATTGCCATTTAAATATTATAGGTATGTGAATTCAAAATAATGCAATAGAGTCCAGTAGTCCAGAATAGCAGTGGATAATCCATAGGACTGGCAATGTCAGAAGTTGTTGACGATTCTTTTACAGCTCAGCATATTAATATGGCTTTACTTTTTATATTTCATTTTTATACTTTTATATTTCATTTTTTATACTTAAGGCCAAGATAATGAAAGACTTATGTAACAAGAAATGTAACTTTTGTACTCATAAGTGAAATAAACCAGACCCACATATGTAAGTATTGTACAGTTTCCCTAATGTAAGAACTTGAAAGAAAAAATAAAAATAGAAAGGTATAAGACAATTACTTATAAATTTGGCATTCATGTAATTGAACTTGAGATGAATCTTAACAAAAAGATGACATTCAATTAACTTAAAATTAAGTATTTTATTTTCTGTTAAATGGTTATTAAGGAAAAAATTATGGAAGTCTCATAGAAATGAAGTAGTATATATAAATGTCATCTAGTGTCATTTATATTAGAAATAATATTTCATGTTAATCAATTTTTACAGAATTTATTTTACTATAAATCTTATGGCAGAATTACTTTTAATCAAACTTTTCTAAAGGCATTTACATTTTGCTAAAATTTTTCTTTCTTTTTTTAAAAGAAAAGACACTGTTTAGTACAGTGTCTACAGTGCCTCTGTATACAGATGGGACTTGAAGTGGTCCTCTTGTTTTCAGCTTCCCACATGTTGGGATTGCAGGCTTGCTCCACCATGCCCAATCTCAATCAGCATCTCAGCACACTCCAGAGGTTGGACCAACACAGCACACAGGGGATGGAAACCCAGTCCCTGCATCTGCCTAAGGAAGTGCTTTAATCTTTTGGGCTATCTGGTCAGCCCTATTTTTTGCTAACATTTTTCATAGAAAAAAAATCAAAATTTATCCATAAATATGGTAATAATGTGGTAGACCATGTTTCTATGGGTAATTTCCTTAGTTGACTTGGATGATCTTTTACTTATAACTGAACCGATTATGCAAGAGAAAGTAAAGTACTGAAAAAAAAGGGCAAATGTCATTTTCATGGCCATAAATTATGTCTCCTGACAATATTTCACATACTTGTAATGATGGTGTAAATATTAGAAAAAAAGATTCTAGACTGAGTCCCAGTTAAGAATGCAGCTAGCTTCCTGATCTGGGTGTATAGTTGACAATTTTGAGCTTTATACTCATGACTTACATCTCACTTGTTACTAAATTCCTATGAGGTTAGTACTGTTTATTATTATCCTATCTTGGCAGATAAAAATATAAAAGTTAAGGTATTTGGCTAGAAACACAGCTATGAAACAAACCCCGAACTCTAGCACAGTTCATCTCATTCCAAAGTCCTCATTCTGACCCTGCAATGTTCTGAACCTTTGTTTGAATTAGTGAGCCCTTTAGCCTGCTTGCTATGTTTTTCTGACATTGTTTTATCTTGTGCCTATGCCCAGATAAATTGATTTACCTGACATTTTCCATACAATCTCTGCAGTCCAAGTCTTTAATCCCCAAATACTACAAAGGCATTCTTAATAATATTTAATGGCAACATAATAGTCAAAAGTTTTCCAATTTCTGTCCCATGAAAGTAAACGCAGAAAAATCTAGTAGAGAGACAAGTTTATCCCATTTTGGAGAAATAAGTAAAGAACTAAGAAAATTCTTAGAAAATGTTTTTTTTTTCTTAAAGAAGAAAAGAAGTCCAAAATCAAAAAATAAATCAAGTGCATTTGGGGAAGATGCGGATGCTGTATATTTATCTTAGAGAAGGGTGATTTGAAGTGAGTTGAACCAGCAGGCTTTCTGCATTTACATTGAAGCATCAGCCAAGATCTCAATTTTGTTCGCATCTGAGTTTTGGGAGATGATATCTGGAGTAAGTATTGAATGAAGAGCAAAAGTAATCAAATGTGGAGGTTCATAGTAAACACTGAGGAAGTAATATGAAAATCGTGAACCAGGGTATAACACAAAAGGGTGAAAGGAGGGCTCACTGAGATACTTGCCGTGTGAGACGGAGTGAACATGCGGCTCATGTCTTTCTCTTCATGGTACAATTTATCTAGAGTGGAGGATGCTTTTAACAGACATAAAGCATGGGAGGAAGAGATGTTTTCTTCTAGGCAAGACGGGGATTTTAGTATTCAGCCTGCGGAGTTTAAGGTAGCTCTGTGGCATCCAGGAGCAGTGCTGAGTAGATGGCCTGGTAACATGCATCAGGATGTGGGAAGGATTGTGAGCTGATGATGTGGACTAGGCCTTGGGGGCATATTCAAGCCCAGAGATGAGTGCAGAGTGAAAGAAGCTGTGCAGTGCTTGCCAAAAGCTGACTGTACTGAGCATGATAGTCCCACTTTGTTCTGCCATGTAGCCTTTATATTGGGAACACACACACACACACACACACACACACACACACAATGATGAAGTAACACAATGAAAGACATGAGTAACATGTATAGTTACTTTACTTTTTTACATTATATAGTACATTACTATATCATGTACCATCCTATAGCATACTATAGTAGAAGATCTCATTATACATACAGGAAGACATGAAAAAAAAGCAAATAAGAGATTTTGATTGCTGCTTTGTGATCAGAGGAGAATAAGAAACTGCTAAGCGAAGCCATTTAAGAAATAAATACTGGCTCTTTAGCTTAGAGAACAGAAAATCTCCAGTGATGTAATTGGAGGACCATCCCAAATAAGCGATGACCTTGTCATTTTGCATTTCTCCTGAGAGCACGATTAGAAATGGAATTAGATTCTTACTTCAATTAGAGGTTTGAATACTCTTTGTGAATACTCATGGCCTCTGAAATTGCAGTGAGTTTCCCTTGGAAAGGGAAGTGTTCCTTGTTTCTGATTGTTTGAAAGTTGGCTATAGAGGAAAAGCCAGAAGGAATGGACACCTCGGGGAAGAAGTTAGAGATGAGATAATATATCAAATCTAATACAGCTGAGTGATTCTTTCCCAGAGAAGGCCCATCACTCAGTAATTTTGTAGTCTGAAATAAAATAGTGGCTTCTTTTATTTGGGGTTTAATTTTTTAAAAGAATTTTAAAAGAAAATTGTGTGGAGTGCATCAATTTAAGAATTCAACTTTAGAATGGGGTTGTTTTAAGTTTGTTCAAATATTCATTATTTTTCTTGCTACTTGCTTTAACCTATAACCACAATCATTTAATCAAAACTATTAAGATCTATTAGTCATTGACAATTTATTTTGCTAGTAGCTGAAAGTTCTAATGGACAAAATGTGACAGGCACCATATATGTCATTTACATGAATGTAGTTCACTCTTCTCACAGTTCTATGAAATGTCTACATGAGAAAAAGATAAAAAATGCAGTGAGTGACCTGGCATTGTAGGGCACAGGTGAAGGTGATTTTGTTCTTTCCCATTATTGTCATTTGGGTTCTTCTCTTTTACCACTTTTTTTCTCCCTTGCCTCAAGAAATTGGGAAGTTGCAGCTGCTTTGCCAATTAGCTATGTTTAGGACCCAAGAGACTAGGATGATAGAATTCCAAATGCCTGTTTAATTAAATATTCTCTTTTCCCTCTACTCTTTAACCAGCCTTGTATCACTTGCAGATGGAGTAGGATAGGGAGGCTGTGTTTCCTATATCCCACCAATGTTCTCTCCTTCCTCTCCATTTCGGATGCTGATGTGACTCCCCTAGAGTTGAAGGGAATGGGGAGAGAGAGAGAGAGAGAGAGAGAGAGAGAGAGAGAGAGAGAGAGAGGTAAAGGACAGAAGTTCTGATCTTTTTTATGTAACTATGCCAATGCCTAGGTGACTACAGCAGCTTGTATCTGATCAGATGTGAGAAAGTTGTAGAAAGTGTACAATGGATAGCTGGGGAAGTTTTATAGAAGAGCTATTACGTATGATGAAGGAGTGTCTGAAATTAAAACAAGAAACTATGCTACATATTAGGGTTTGGGGAGGTGTCTTTAACTCAGAACTTCTTGTGGAAAAGGAATGGTTCAGTCCTCTGGATGGCAGGGAATTCCTCCTATTTGTCCTGTTGTGGGATGGTGGGAGCTGCTACTGGAAATAAACCTTCTACATCAGCACTCTTGCATGGAGGCTGATAGACGTGGACCTATGTAGAAACAAATGGAAGACTTTTAGAACATTGGGAAACATGGGGCTTAGGTTTCTAGGTTGAGCATGCTATTGAAAGATTACCACCAGATAAGATGGCCAGGTCACAGTGGGATGACCCTCTGTGCCTGTGGGCAGGGTAGTGCTCTACCATGTAACCTCATATTCGCACCACTCATCTCTTTATTTTATTTTATTGAGAAACAAATAGTAATAAGACAGCTTCAAAACTGATTAATAAGACAGTTTCAATAATTAATACATTGTACATTGTTATCTTCTTAGTGTTTATCCATAGTATAAGATACAGACAAGATATTGTGTCCAAACACTATTAGTACAAATCTTTCTTCTCATTGATTTAAGCTAAAGTAGCTGTGTACCTATCCTAACTATACTGTACATACAGATACAGAATGGTCGTTCCTTTGTATTCCCTTTTTTTGTTTAGTCATATCAGAGATGGGTATTCCTTTGGCATCTAAATACTATAGGTGCATGAATTCAGCAAAACAATCCAACACAGTCCATCAGGCCACAATAGTAGTGGGTTATCCTCAGAAGTTGTTGACTTGAGCCTTTCACAGCTCAGCATATTAATATGGCTTTACTTTATACACCTTGTTTTTATACTTTTCTGCTGGATGGTTAAAACCAAGATAAAGTGAGAACTATATAACAAGAAATGTATCTTTTGTATCTGATAAGGTCAGTGAGGTTTCCTCAGGATATATCCTGTAACCCTGTACTTCACTTTGTATATCCTTTGTCAATGTCAGCCATGTGGATGAGTCATGGCCATTGTTTGACCAATTTGCTCTCTGCAAAAGCCTGAGAGAATGTTTTCTGTCCATGCGACTCTTCTTAGGCACACTCTGCATCATTGATCATGTTGTTCTGTGGCCACATTATCTCCTTGATCAGAAAATTTGGAACATAACTGAGTTACACAATGTTATAGTACATGTTCTCCTATGTCTTGAGTCTTCACTGACCTTGAAAGGCTAGCGTCAAAATGCTGGCTGTCCTTCTATTTCTCTAATTTTTGGCCTGCAAAAATTAGGTTCTTCTACATCAGCACCCTCAAATTCCAAGAATACATGCCACAGGCTCTGTCATGAAGCTATCTTTGTGTGAGAAAAGCTTCTTTCTAGTCATTTGAGGGGCTGGGGAGATGGCTCAGTGGAATAAGCACTTCCCTGGCAAGTGCAAAGGTGTGAGTTCAATCCCTGGTTCCACCAAAAAAAAAGAAAAAATCTAGTCATTTGAGGATCCCCTGACCCTCCCTTCACACACACACACACACACACACACACACACACACACACACACACACACACACAGAGGAAACAAAGAGGTACTCAGTTGTTTTCATAGCTGTCAAGTGATGATCACTGCATTTTTTAATAAGAAAGACTTGTACTCTTGAAAAGCTAGGTGACCATATTGCTACGTGAGCTAGGGTACATCTGAACAACAGAAGGAACCTTCTGGTCAGCACAGAGACACAGTGCATGCACTTCATGTTCAGTGCACTGCTGGAATTGAATGGTTCTTAGCCTACATCAAAGACCCATTTGGAGGTGCACGCTGCAGACTGGCTGCCACACAATGCCAGGGACCTGGCTACCTTTGTCAGGTCTGTACCAAAGATTTCATTAAGCAGTTATATGGAAGATTAAGAAATGCTGATTATAGGAAGGTGGAAAAAAACCAGGTTTGTTGAGTTCATGATTATAACTTTTGTACAACATCCCCTGTTTAATTGAGTTTTCAGCTAGTCTCAGAACAACATTCATTTGCTCCTGAGAAAGATTTGGTGTCTCCTAGATCCTATGTGATAAACTGAGCAAGCAAGACTTTTTCTGTTTCTTGTTGGGACCCCCAGGCAGCCAGAATCATAGTGTGAAGACATAGAAATAGGATTGAAATGCAGGAATAGATAAGACAGAGGTGACTGGACTGCACAACTTAGATTCAGGGTAATTACAAATGAGAGATACATACTCAAAATATCCTTTCCTCATAAAAATTGCATGGAGAAGCTGACATTTGAATTTTCAGAAGGAAGAACATTACAATTCTTGGTATATGGTAGGGGTCAAAATAACTTAAGAATGAAAGGCCTTCTTAGAAAAGGGGACAATTAGGATTTCTGAATATTTGAAAGAAAATTATAGGTTGTTTGGCTTCTTTTTCTGTAGTCTTTTTGGTTTTAATAACTAAACAGTTGGCACTGGCTGCTGTCAAGCTCTTTGAAGCAGAGACAGGAGATTTCATAACAGGGCTGAGGACTCAGAGCACAGATGCTCCTTATTGTTTTTTTTTTCCCCAAGTCTCTTACTTTCAAGGCCACAGACTTTTGCCAAGTTAGAAGGGAGCCAGCAGAACAGGAGGCAAAGCACGCGCGCACTCCACCACAGCTTGCCGTATTCAGTGGTCCAGCAAAAGCAAGTGTCTTGGGCAGCTGCTCTTCACCAGGTCCTTAGCAAAAGGTCTACCTGTGTGAGTCATACTGTGGGGTCTTGCCTTCAGTGCGAAAGTAAAGATGAGAGCTGAGGAGGGAGTACAAGGAAGCCATGCTTGCCATGAGACTAATCAAGGGGAGGGGTAGGGGATATTTGGATGGTTTGTATATTTCTGTAAGCAGAAGCTGAAGCAAAGAATGTTTTTATTTATTTTTTTTTCAATTATTGGATCCTTAAATAGGTCCTTCTATTTCTTCAGACTTACCTTTCTGTCTCTGTACTCATTTCATTTGTACTCATCTTGCACCCACAGCAAGGACATTTTTACTGCTACCATGATGCAAACCTGTGGTGGCTTTCTATAAACTGCCTTAGCCCGGCTTGGGAAGCTACTGATTGATTGCTTTCCCCTTCTGCTTCATCTCTGCCATTCTTTGCCATGTGTATTACATGGCAGTGCTCTGTGTATCTCTATTTGTTCACCAACACTTTGAATATGAAGTCTTTATATCATTTATCATTTTCCTTCTTTGCTATTAACATTATTTTTGGGATATAATAACCTCTCAGTAAATGTAACCATACAGCTTTATTGACGTTGGGGAGAAGGCCTTATGCATTTTTCTTTCAGCTAAGAGACTCAGATTCATGATCCTAGAAACAGATTTTTGAAAAATGTTTTGTTTTTAAATAAGAAAACAATTTTGTTAGGTGTCACTAGGTAATAAATAGTTTATCTGATGTGACTTTGATCTTTGCATCTGAGTATCACTGGGGAGGTCATGCAAGGCAACAGTAGTAAGACAAGCAAAACATATAAATAAATCTACAAAGTGATCTACTATATAAAATTATTATAATAATATTTATAGAATAAAATGATAGAAACAAACTTACAAATCTATAAGCTGGAAGGAAAGAACCAAATCTAAGTTGCTCTAGAGTCCTTTGGGAAACCACCCACATTTCTTTAAAGCTCAGGGACCACTGAAGGCACCTGAGCATGTGGCCTCACTTGTCCAATGCTCAGGTGCATGGTGGGATACAGCTGTGTAACCATGACTTTGCACAGGTAAACACGCATGTGCTAGTTATTGCACCACATAAGAATGTAAACATGAAATAACCACCTGTATGAGAATGGTAAGACAGACAGCAGGCAGCTTCTGCACTCCTGCGCCCTACTCTGCTCCATGCTACTTGCTGTTTTTTCTGGTGTCTGGTACATGTGCAATCTTAAGTCTTGGGATTTCACCCAAGAAAATTTCCACTGGGCTCCCAGGCTGGCCTACAGTTTTTATATTGAATTTATTTCAACTAATCTATTAAATTAAAGGCTGTTGACCTGATACTGCTTCTTCAGTAATCTCCACCCCATCTTCCTTGGCATTTCACTGCCCCCTGCTCAACTGCCTCAGACAGGGGCACACCACTGCCTGTTTGAGAAGCTCTTCCCTGCTACCTTCTTTGTATCTTGGGACCACCTCTGCTGCTCAGTTCTTTTTCCTTGAAGTAGCTAGTTTTACTTAGTAGGTTCCTAAGTTCTTTTTTTTTTTTTTTGGTGGAACTGGGGATTGAACTCAGGCCCTTGTGTTTGCCAGGGAAGCACTTATTCCACTGAACCATCTCCCAGGCCCCTATTTGGTAATATTTTCTTGCTTCAACTCAATCTGTGTGCAACCTGAAGGTATAAATCGATGTTGCTTTTCCACAGAAGCTTTCTTTTGCCTTTATTGGAAGCTGGTGAGTAATGTGGCTTCATGTAATTCCATATTGGTTCTCTATCAAAAGGTAAGCTTGGGGGTTGGTCTCTTGGTTTGATCTTCCACAGTGTCATGCCAACTTAGACAGCAAAGCACTGAGGTAGATAATCTGGCTTCCACATTCTCTTAAAACCCACCAGTCTCCAGTTTCATTATAGGTTTCTATTGCTGTTGTTATTAGTTTCCCCCTTTTTATTTAATTTTTCTTCTGTATTTCACTTTCTTACAAAGCTTACAATGTATCCAAGAAGTAGTTATGTTGTCATGGGTGGATCTTCTACATTGCTACAGTGCAGAGAGAAAGTCAGGAATCTTGCGTTCGGGCTCAGACAGTCACTGCGTGTGAGCCAGTCTCAGTTAGTTTTCCCTGTGTGAAGTGAGACACTAATAAGGCCACCTCAAAACAAGGCGGAAGGTCACCGACACAGTGTTTGTGAACTCACTTTGCAGCGATTGGTTACACAGGAATCACATGTAGAAGATGCTCAATTATTCTGTGTCAAATGAATCAGTAGATGCACATAAAGCATCATCTCCTGTGGGCCTAGGGAGAAAAATTAAGAACATGCTTAATAGTTGTCTTCTCTAAAGCAAAAGAAAGTCTTGGAGGCACTGTCTGCCTGCCTGAGCAGGCACACTGTGAGAAAGCCAGAAGCAAAAGGAAAATGTGAAGCGAGGGCTGCTGGGATATGAGCTTCTGCTGGCGGTGCTTGCGCAGGGTAGATGGAAGACGATGTGAAGAATCTGTCGGCATGATAAACACAAGCAAGAGGGTAGCGGACTTGGAGCAGCTGGGAGAGAAACAACACCCAACAATAGCAATCAGAAAATAGCCAGAAGGAGAGAATAGGGAATTCGTTGTGCATTGTTGCTTCATCTAAAGCTCCCATTGTCTGGGAAGCAGCTGGGTGTGCACCATACTCTACTTGTACTCTCCCCTTATTATTAAGTCACCAGTTATTTTACTTTTAGATGATTATATAATTCAGTTTCACTAACTTTTTTTTTTAACACCTATACTGCCAGCTTGTTTTGCATCTATTATTTTAACTATTACTTAAATAAATGCAGTGGAATGGATGTAAATTGAAATATTTCTTTGTCTAGTTCATAAAACTGACTTAAGTTTCTTACAATTCTTTCATTTGAGTTGCTAGGTAAGGTTCAAGTTATTTTTCCATTATTTTCTTAGACTGTCTCCCTTCAATCTGCAGCTTAGGTTTCTCAGTAACAGTCATGGACCAAAGCAGGTCCTGCCTATGTATTTCTGGAACCCATGATGAATTTTTGTGTCCTGAATTTATCATGAAAGACAGGCCTTTAGCATTTGGAATTTAGTCATTACTTAGGTTGTATTTATCATCTTTTACAGTATTTCTCTTTGCTTGACAGATGTTCTTAAGAATCTGCCTTTTACTTTAATTCCACTATTTTCTTTTACTCTAATGTACCAAGGCTGACAAAAGAGACTTTAATGCACATGAGGAAAATAAGAAAAATGACAGTTAATGAATAGACTGCCTGCTGTGGACTGGGGCTGCTCTGAGCACTGTTGTGCTGAGCAAGGAGAGAGCAAGTAATCCACTGTGGGATTAAGCATCCACAGAGGAAAACACAAGCACGTTGCTTACACGTGCTCTTATGTTGCAGAAATTTCTCTTGTTAACCCTTATAGAAAGGAAATTGTGTAATATTCTAAGAAACTCACAACAAAGCAACTCTCCCGAGAATACAGTTGGAGTTAATTAGGCTACACTTGACTAAACCCCAAGGGCTTTATGAGGCGATAGAAAGACATAGCCCTAATATAGCCCGTGGCTGATTATTTCTCATACAATTTAAATAAATTAGTTCTTTTCAGAAGTTTTGCTTATGCAATATACTCACAAGAGACACTGACAGGACATGAAGATGAAAACTTTTTCTGTCATTGTTTGGGAAACATAGAGCAAGCAGGTAAACAGGTGGCAAAAATGACAGTGTTCCAAAGCACTAAGCAGCTGCTGAGAATTGACAAGGCACACAGGCAAAACCAGTTTATTAACTTCTAGTTTACTGTGCACCTTTGTTTCTCCAAAGCCACTAAGGAGGCCAAAGAGTGCAAATGAAAGCTGTGCTTGTGAGACATCTAAGTGTGAGGGCATTTGCTGCCCCTAAGGGCCTGAGTGTGTGGCACTTTCGTAAGTGGAGTGCTCTGAAAGGTTCCTGGGGCACCCACACCACTCCTGAGGTGGACTTGGGGCCCAGAGAGCTCTTTTTCTCTTTGCTCCCTGGCTCTTGGGCTGGCAAGTTTGCTCTGTCCTGGGCTCCAGCCATGATGTGCTTCCTGCCATGTACCTAAAACGGCAAGACCTAGTGACCCTGGAACGCAACCCTCAGAGGTGTACGCCAAAATGAACTTTTACCTTTGTGAGCTTGTTACCTCAGGTATTTTGTAGTAGTGATGGAGAGATGACTGCTAGCACACTCCGAGTCCTGTGGCCCCACGCAGCAGGGTCCTGGCAGTTTTGCTTTATCTTTGTGCCAAGTGAGAGGGTTTTCAAGAAAACCCCTGGTAGAAATGGACTCGCATTCCCAGACTGTGGAGATGTGGGTTGGTTAGTGGGAGCACAAACGGGCGTGATCTCGAGATAAAGGCACATGGTGACAGCAGGCAAGGTGATAGGTGGGCTTTAGAAGTGCCTGTAATGTGCTGCTGCCAGTTCTGAGTCAAGATATACTGTGTGTCTGATGGAAGGATGCTGCCAGAGCGAGAGCGAGAGAATGAGAGGGAGCCACAGGGGGCTAAAGACAGGTACAGGGAGGAGGAGA
>PVKA01040128.1:0-18985 GCA_004027165.1 Ctenomys sociabilis | reverse complement strand
AATACATAAAGATTGAGATCATATCAGGAATGACTTCTTTTTTAAAAAAAATTTTATTGTATTTATTTTTTTTTCAAAATCAAGAAACATATTCATATAAGTAGAATTCTCAAAGTAGAAAGAGATAGGCAATAAATATTTAAAGATTTAAAATTTCTGAATTTAGTTGCAATTTATAACACCACATTTCCAAGAAAAATGAACCTTTCGCACAAGAAATTTGAATAAAATCATATCAAGATACACAAAAATGAAATTGCCCAAAACTTATTGTTAAAAAAATCATTAAAGCATATATGTATAAAATATTAGCTATGGAAGAACAAAATTGAATACCATCTTATCCACATTAGAAAGAGAAAAGAAAACAAGACCAAGTGTGTAAGAAACTAGACTAATTAAAGGACTAAAAGAAAAAAATCTGTCCTCTTTAAATTTAATACTTAGCAAAGATACTTTTGAAAACTATAAATATACTATTTTCCAGTTATGCAAACTTGAAATATTCTAATAGAATATAGCATATAGGAAATAACAGAGAGCATAATTCAGAAGGCAACAGAAGTTGCTATATGGTCCTGGGTAAAGAATAAAGAGCTCTCAAAATAGTAGTTATGCAGTACTATGTAAAATATAGTAGATGAATCCATTTAAAAGGACAACAAAGATTTCTACCAAACAATATCAATCTTATGTTGGGTTATACACATTTTTTTATGTAGGGGTGTGTGTGTGTGTATGTGTGTGTGTGTGTGTGTAAAAGACAAGGAAGAAGTAATATAAAATCAATGGAAAATGGAAATATACTTTTTAAAGTTTCTAATACTAGAAAATATTATACCACGTCTTTTAAGTGGATTGTAAATCAAAGATACATCACAAATATTTAAACAAAAAATAAGATTAAGCAATATTCAAAAAGTTAAATATGAATTAAAAATTAAATCTTTCAAAACAATTGAACTATGAAAAAGTTTTCATGATAGTGAAGCATTATTAAGAATAAAACAAGATAAATACTGGAGTGACAAATAAATGACCAGTACTTCTAACAGTTTGTGGATGGGATATCACACAAAGTTTTAGTACATCATTGTCTTAGTTACTTTTTACTCATTGTTGGGACAAATACCGGATATTCAAAATGAAGAAAGAAAAGGTTTTATTTAGCTCACAGTTACTAGAGGGTTCAGTCCATACTCTGCTGGCTACAAGGCAAAGCACAGCAGTTCATGAGGCAGAAAACAATGAACAGCAGAGCTCTGCAGTGAAGATCCGAGCTCCTCCAGTGTGGCGTGGCTGCGAAGGCCAAGCTCCTGTGAGACTGGGACTTCTCAACGGAAGCCAGGCAGGGGAGTCAGGAAACTGGGCAGAGTCAGAGGAAGCCTTTCTCAGTTCCTGGGCCCTGTCCACCTCCAGGGCTGGGTCCGCACACTGACAGCTGCTGGAGCTGATTCAGCCAAATAGACACAGTGTATCAACTAACACAGTCACGGACACAGATAATGTCCATGATGCTTAGTGGTGAGCCAGCGTCACTGTGGGTCTGAACTACTCAGATAGAATCATGACGCATAGGGTACAGGAGAAGTCCATCTGTGCAGTGTGCTTATGGAAATATTTTGCTGCTGTATAAAAAAAAATAACTGAAAGGCTGCTTTTGAATACCTCTTATTCTCTTGTGTTTAATTGTTTGCCCTATTTTGTGGGTTCTTTTCATTCTAATTCATGGAGTTGTGGTCATTTTGCTTCCTCTCTAGAACATTTTTTAGTAATCTGTGTAGGCTTGGCTTTGTCATCATGAAATTGTTGTTATTGTTGTCATGGAAATATTTCACTTCTCTATTATACTTGAAAGAGAGTATTAGTCTGGGATGGAATTTGTTTTCTTGAAAGACTTGTATTTCTTTGCTCCATGCTCTTCTTGCCTTGTGGTTGGTGAAGAGAAATCTGCCATTATTCTTATAAGTTTATCTTTAAATGTGATCTGTGTCTTTTCTTTAGGGGCTTTTAGTATACTGTTCCCGTGTTGAATTTCTGGGATTTTGATTATTATATGTCTAGGTGTGTTTTTAATTGGGTTGATGTTATTTGGAGTTCTATATGCTTCAGTTACTGAATATCAGATTGTTTCCTCATATTTGGAAACTATTGTGCTATTACTTCCATCCACATTCTATTTGTATCATTTGTATTGACTCCTTCTTTCTCATTGATGCCTATTAGTCTCAAATTGTTCACCTTTGCACCATATTTTCAGGTGTTGAATTATTTTTTCTATATCTTAATTATTTTTAAGAGATCTTTTCTTACTTTTTCACTAGATGCAATAGTGTCTTTAAGGTCTGAAAGTCTATTTTTACTTTCAAACAGTTTTGAGATTTTAATTTCTTGTGTATGACTTTGAATCTGCTTCATACATGCTATTTCTTTCCTATACTGTTTGTTCAAGGATTCCATCATTTTTGTATTCTGCTCTATTTTTTCATCAGTGTCTTATTTAGGAGCACTTAGTATGTCTTTCGTTATAGTTATCATTTCTTTTTTACTTGAGAAATTATTTCTGATATGATTTCCTCTATTCCTTTCTGCAGTTGTTTCTTTACTTCTGACACTATTATTTCAGAGATTTCAGGTGTATGATTTCTAATGTTTTTTTTGCTAGTGTCTTCTGCATTTGTTCTGAGAGTGAGCTGGGGGCCTGAGAATGCACTTTGCTCCTTCCCTTTGTCATTTAGATAAAGCAAGACCTATATAATAAGAAACAAAACTCTTGTATCTGACAAGGTCAGTCAAATCCCCTCAGGATCTATCCTGAATCCCTGTACTATAGTTTGTAGATCCTCTGTCAGTGTCAGCCATACGGATGAGTCACTGCTATTGCTTGACCAATTTGCTCTCTGTGAAAACCTGAGACAATGTTTTCTCTCTAGGTGACTCTCTTTAGGCACATTCCACATCATCAGCCACTTTCCTCTGTGGCCCCATAATCTCCTTGGTCAGAAAATTTGGGACAAAACTGAATTTCATAATGTTACACTACAGGTTCTCCCATGTCCTCAGTCCTCATTGACCTTGAAAGGTTAGGGCCAAAATGTTGGCTGTCCTTGCAACCCTTCTTTATCTCTAATATTTGGTCTGCAAACTTAAGTTGTTTACCCTCCAGAAGATAAGCTTATTATTATTACCCTACAACATAGGCATTTGAGCTTAATTTCAATATCTGTTTAAATAACAAATATCTTAGACATAACATGGGACAGGTATTTTCCATCAAGTATTGATATGTTATACTTTAAGTCCCTACAAAATACGAAGGAAAAAAATTTATTTTATTTTATTTGTTTTTTTTTTTTTTTTTTTTTTTTAGGGAAAGATTTACACAGTGTTCAGGGTCTCACTATTTCATCAGCCTGTTTACAGTGTTCCAAGAGCTGGGATTAGAGGCACACGTCACCACTCCCAGTCTCAATTGCCTTCTCAGTGCAGCGCTGGTGCAGGCACAGCATGACAGGCCCGGGGATTGAACCCTGGGCACTTTAATCCACTGAGCTATTTGGCCAGCCCTAAGAAAAAAATTTGAAAATTGAAAAAAATATTAGAAATTTAGGATTAAACAGTTACATATTTTTACAAAAAAATTTAGAAAAAAATTAGAAATCTAACCACATATAGAAGGACAGTCCTATGACATCTTTTTTTCTTTTCTAAATACATACTGTTTGTCATGTCAGCAATGACTGCCATACTGTCTCTGAAGTAAACGTTTGTTTTTTAAAAAAGGGTAATAAATGAAAGCAAGAGACAAGAAATATTTTCAAATCAAATGGTTTGATACAAGGTATACAAGATAGCAGAAAAAATCCAAAAAATTTATTAATATGGAAATTTAACCACAAATGCTGAAAAGAATAATGATCTGTAAGAGAAGATATCAAAAGGAAAATTTAAAAAATTTGGTGCAAACAAAAGTACACATAAAAAAGCTTATGTAATATAATAAAATGTTCTCAAATAAATTTTATAAGAATGTTAGTGTATCCATACATTAAAATTTTTTATTTGTTTATTTTTTTAACTTTGTGCAGGGTCTTATTATGCAGCTCAAACTCATAGTGATTCTCTTATTTCCAGCCTCCCCAGTCCTGGGATTGTAGGCTCGCACTACCACACCTCAAGTTGGTCACGAGCTCAGCATGTGGCATGCAGAGGGCCACAGGGCTGGTGTGGCATGTAGTACCAGAGATTGAACCCTGGACCTTAAGCTTGCCTAAGCAGGTGTTTAGTCCACTGAGCTATTTCTCTGGCCTTCAGAAACTTCTTAAATACAATTTAAATTAACACCTTAAGAAATGCATAAAACAATGAAACCAAAATTAACAAAAGGGAGGAAACAACAAAAATCAGAACTGAAATAAATAACTGGGTGTCATGGTGCATGGCTGTGTTGTAAAAGGTTGAGATAGAAGGATCACTGAAAATACGAGGCAAATCTGGCTATTTATATGCTGAGATCAAGGCCAATCTGGACAGTATAGCATAAACTTGTCTCAAAAATCAAACAAAACAAGAAACAAATGCAAGCACAGAAACACACACACACACACACACACACACACACATATACACACATGAAGAATTAAAATGAATATAAACTAGAAAAACAGTAGAAAAATCAGAAGAGCATAATTTTTAAAAAGTTGCAAATAATTGACTAACTTTTAGCTAAACTAAGAAAAAACATTTATAAGTGAGAGAGAATATTACAAATTATATAAAAGAAATGCAAAAAATCATGGGAATATGAACAATTCCACATCAATGAATAGTATATCCTAAAGGAGTGAATAAATTCCTAGAACCATAAAATTTCTAAGACTGCATGATGAGGAAATACAAAATCTGAAGATGAATGATGAACTGATGAATTTCAATGAATACAAAGGCTAAATTATCAAAGAGAAGCTTCTTGAGGTGAGTGTGTGGGAGAGCTTCCGCATGTCCCTGTGCCCACTGGACCTCTCTGGACTAGGCCCAGGCCCACCATGTGAGTGACAACTTCTACATCCCTCTTGAACCCCTACAAACCCAGCTCATGCCTAGCATGCAGGCCTTATGTGATACTCTGCAGCTGAAGTCCCTGCAGAGAGACTAGGGGATAGAGCCACCCAGTAAATCCAGGGGAAGAACATTTTGCCAGAGGGGCACAACAGAGTCATTTCGGAGGGCTGCAGCAGGAAGGAGCTGAGCACAATAGCCCGATCCAAGCCAGGCACAACTGCATGAATTCAAACTTCATATATCTGCATCCATTTAGTAAGATTATAACTGCACCAAAGCTCCATACCAAAGGTTAGAGGACAGTGCTATATGAAATGAGAAACAGAAAGAGCAAAATAATATCTCATACCCCAAGCTGACCCAGAACAAGTGCAGAGAACACTAGCACAAAATAAATTGGGAATTACATAGCTGAAATGTCTAAGTCAATAGCATCTAAAGTAAAGAAAGAAGAGCAGAAAGGTATAGCTGAACTCAGATCAGAAATATCCTCTGAAATAAAAGAGAAATTTTCTGAACTAATAGCTACTGAAGTAAAGAATCAAACGTAGAAATATAGAAGAAATCAGATCAGAAATAATACCTGTAGTAAAATAATTAATAACTGCTTCTCCAGAAGACACTGATAAAAAAAAATAGAGGAGATTAGAAAAACTACAGATTACGTGAATGAGAAATACAGGAAAGAAGTAGATCACATGAAGCAGAGTCATAGATATACAGGAACATAAAATCTCAAACACAAGCTTGCAAAACCATTTGAGTGAAAGTGAAGACAGACTTTCAGATCTTGAAGACACTGTTGCAGCTAATGAAAAGGTAAGAAAACCTCTTAAAAACAACTAGGATTCAGGAAAAAAAAATTGACCACCTGCAAGATGATGCCAAGATGAACAATGTGAGAGTAATAGGCATCAATGAGAAAGGAGTCAATACAAATGATAAAAAAGGAGTCAATACAAATGATTAAAAAGGAGTCAATACAAATGCCCATAAAAATATGGGCAGAAGTAATAGCAGAAAACTTCCCAAATATGAGGAATCAATGTAAGATTCAGCAACTGAAGCATATAAAACTCCAAATAACATCAGATTGATCAAAAACAAACTGAGAAATATAATAGTGATGATCGCACAAGAACAATATAATCAGAGTAGCTAGAAAAAAGAAAGAGATCACATTTAAAGGAAAACCCATCAGAATTAGAGACGACTTCTCTTCACAAACCATGAAGGCAAGGAGAGCATGGAGCAGAGTACTTCAATTCCTTTGTGAAAACAAATTCCAACCCAGACTGCTATCCCCTCTCTTCAAATTTCATGGAGAAGTGAAATACTCCCATGATACAAAACAACTAAGAATTTTATGATGACAAAGCCAACACTACACAGGCTACTAAAATATGTTCTAGAGAGGGAGGAAAATGATCAGAATTCCATGAATGAGAGCAGAAGGAAACCAATAAATAGGGCAAACAATTAAACACAGGAGAAAAAAGAGTAAACAACAGCAGGTAAAGAATGTGTCGATCATAAGTCAATACATCTCAATTATAACCATCAGTGTAAATGGACTCACTTCACCAATTAAAAGAAATATACCGGCACAGTGGATTAGGAAACAAAATCCAACAATATGCTCTATACAAGAAACACACTTAATTCATAAAGAAATTCATAGTCTGAAAGTCAAAGAATGGAAAACAATACTACACATGCCAGCACCTCAGAAAAAAGTATGGAAAGCAATCCAGTACACAGATAGTCTCAACTTCAAACCAAGAATGATCAAATTAAAGAAGTCCACTGTACACTGGTTAGGGGAATAATTCAAGAGTAAGAAGTGACAGCCAGAAACATGAACGCCCCAAACATAGGAGCACTCAACTATATAACAAATCTTAGTGGACATGAAAAATACAATATCCAATGACATTATCTTAAGAAGAAACCTTAAAAATTCCTTATCTCAAAAAGATAGTTCAAGAAGAAAAGTATTTGCAAAGTAGTAGAACAGAACCAGAGCTTGGAACAAATGGACTTAGTGGACATATACACAGTGTTCCACACAACCACAGCTGAACCCACATTTTTTTCAGCTGCACATGGTCATTTTCTAAAACAGACTACATAGTAGTCCATAGGTCATGCTTAAATATATACAAGAAAACAGAAATTATCCCATGCATATTATCTGACCACAGTGCAATGACATTGGAAATAAATGACAGAAGAAACCAGAAAACCCTATAAATGCATGAAATTAAACAAAACTCTACTCAGCAACCAATGGGTTACAGATGAATTTAAAAAAGAAATTCAACAATATCTACAATTCAATGAAAACTCAACCACAACTCATCTGAATTTATGGGATACGATAAAAGCAGTTCTCAGAGGGAAGTTTATAACTGTGAACTCACACATTAGGAAAAGAGTATGAGAACAAATAAACACCCTCATGCTGCACCTCCAACATCTTAGAAAGGAAGAGCAAAGCAAATCCAAAGCCCAAAGATAGGAAGAAATCATAAAGATTAGAGCAGAAATTAATTCAATTGAGATGAAGAAAACAGTTCCATGATTTAATGGAACAAAAAGCTGGTTCTTCGAAAGATTAAATAAAATTGAGAAGCCACTAGCTAACCTGATCAAAAAGAGGAAAGAAAAAATTCAAATACAAGCAATAAGGAATGAAAAGGGTGTAATTATCACAGACACAGTGGAAAAATGAAAGATTATCAATACCCACTTTGAAAATTTTTACTCTAACACAAGAGAAGACACAGAGGAAATTAACAATTTCCAGAAAGGTACAACTATCAAAATTGAATGAAGAACACATAACAACACTCAATAACCGAATAACAGCCAATGATATATGAAAGGTAACAAAAATTCTACAGACAAGGAAAATTCCTGGTCCAGATGGATTCAGAGCTGAATTCTACAAGAAATTTATGAAGCAGGAATTAAAGAATCAAAAACATGGTTCTTTAAGAGATTAAATAGGGGGCTGGGGAGATGCTCAGTAGAATAACCACTTCCCTGGCAAGCAAAAGGGTCTGAGTTCAATCCACAGTTCCACAAAAAAAAAAAAAAAAAGATGAAATAAAATAGATAAACTCCTAGCTGATGTCATCAAAAAGAGGAAAGAAAAAATTCAAACGCAAGCAATAAGGAATGAAAAGGGTATAATTATCACAGACTCCAGGTGAAAATTTAAAAGATTATTATTTTTTTTTGCTCCACATATTTTATTTACACTTTTGTGTAGCAATTTGATATAAGTTTTAAAAGACTGATTTTGAAGGAAGTCTGAGACTGTGTCACTGTGTGCTTAAAAATCTTTACTTCTTTTCCCTTTTCCATAGCCAGGATCAATAGAGGCAGAGGTCACTGCTTTATAGCTTGCTCAATCTCTTTTTTTTAAATTTATTTTTTATTTTATTGAAGTACAAATATCAATCAGACAGTTTCAAGACACCTTAACAAGACAGATTCTATTAATTAGTACATTGCAAACTGTTTTGGTATCGTACAAGGTGCATACATGATATTATACTTACAGACATTATTATGGAAGATGTCTCTTATCAGTAAATTAAGAGTGTAGCTGTTTACTTATCTTATTTTTTATACCTGAATTATATCAAAAATTCAATAAATATTTTCCTAGTGGATGACCATAGTACTAGAAGCCGACATAATATCCTGTCCAACCACCATTGGTGCAAATCTTGCCTCTCATAGGATTATGTAGAAGCACAGCATTATCTATCCCATCTGTACTGTCTATATACACACATCATGATTTTTCTTTCTATACCCCTTCCTTTGTCTACACCTGTCAAAGGTGGGCACTCCATTGTCATTCAACTAACTTAGGTGCTTGAACTCGACATCACAATCCAACACAGTCCAGCATTCCACTACAATAGTGAGTTATCCAAAGAAGTTGTCGACCATAGCCATTTACAGCTCAGCTTAATATTATGGTCCCGCGATGTATACTTCATTTTTATACTTTTCTGCTGGATGGATAAGACCTAGATAGAGCAAGACTTATATACCAACACATGAACTTTATATTTCTTATGTGGTCAGTGAAGTCCCTTCAGGGTTTATCTTGTAGTCCTGTACATTATTCTGTAGATCCTTTGTCTGTGTCATTCATGTAGATGAGTCACGGCCAATGCTTGACAAGTTTGCTCTCTGTGAGAGCTTGAGAGAAAGTTTTTTGTCCATGTGACTCTCCCCAGGCACACTATAGATCATCAGTCTCTTTCCTCTGTGGCTCCATAATCTCCTTGTTCAGAAAATTTGGAGCTCAACTGAGTTTCATGATGTTGCAGTACAGATTTCCCTATGTCCTGAGTCTTCGCTGACCTTGAAAGGCTAGGGGCAAAATGTTGGTTGGCCTTGTGGCTCTTCTATTTCTCCAACTCTGACTTGTAAACTTAGGTTGTTAACCATCCAGAAGGAAAGCTGAGTATTACTCAGCTATTAAGAATGATAAGTTTGAAGCATTTATACTGAAGTGGATGCCACTTGAACATATACTCATAAGTGAAATAAACCAGACACACATATGTAAATATCATATAGTCTCCCTAGTATAACAAGCGAAAAGCAGAAATACAAAAGGAAATGTACAACAACTAAAATCAATTGAGTGAGATAATGCAAAGTGAATGGCATATGCTGCAGGATACTAATCAGCTTTAAAAGATTATTAAGAGCTACATTGATAATCTTTATTCCCACAAAATAGAAAACACAGAAATGGACAGATTCTTAGAAAGGATAAACTACCAAAACTGAATCAAGAAAATATAACAACTCTCTATGAAACAATAACAGTCAATGAAATACGAAATGTAATAATAATAATAATAATAAAAAACCTACCGCAAAGAAATGTCCATATCCTAAAGGATTCATAGCTGATTTCTACAAGAATTTTACAGAAGATAAAATCCTTATACTCTTCAAACTTTATAATGAAATTTAAAAGGAAGCAATAACCCCAAAATCATTCCTGGAGGCAAGTACTATATTGATACCAAAACCAGGGAAAGATGCAACTAAAAAAGAAAACTACAAGCCAAACTGCCTCATGAACATTGATGCAAAAATCCCCAATCAAATCCTAGCAAATAGAATGCATCAAATCATGAAGAAGGTCATACACATGATGATTTAGGATTTTTCCCAGAGATGCAAGGATGGTTCAATACAGGCAAATCTATAAATGTAATACATTATATCAGTAGAGCTAAATCCAAAAGACATGATCATCTCAATTGATGCAGAAAAGGCTTTTGACAAAATCCAAAACTCATTCATGCTCAAAGTCATACAGAAAATTGGAATAGATGACATTTACTTCAATCTGGTAAAAGCCATCTATGACAACCCAAAGACTCACAAAATTCTAAATGGGGAAAAACTGAAATCCTTTACTCACAGATCTGGTACAAGACAAGGATGTCCACTATCACCCCTCCTATTAAATATAATTCAGGAATCATTAGCTAGAGCCATTAGACAAGAGGGAGAAGTGAAAGGAATAAGAATATGTAAAGGAGGAGTTAAATTATTATTTTTTGTAGATGACATGATATTTTACTTAGAGCACCCTAAAAAACTCCCCAAGAAGCTCTTAGAATTGACACACAAGATCAATGGCATAGCAGGATACAAAGTCAATACCCAAAAGTCAATAGCATTGCACTATACAGATAACAAACACACTGAGAGGGAAATTAGAGAAACTGTACCTTTTACAATAGCACCAAGGTAAATGAAATACATTGGAATTAATCTAACTAAAGAACTCAAAGATCTTTTCAAGTAAAATTACAGTACTCTGAAAAAACTGATGGTAGACAACTTCAGAAAATGGAAAGATCTTCCCTGCTGCTGGATAGGAAGAACTAACATGGAGAAGATGGCCTTCCCCGCAAAATGGTCATAGAGACTTAATGCAATCCCTATCAAACTCTCACCAATATACCCCAAAGACATAGAGAAATCAATCCTAAAATGTATTTGGAACCAGAAAAAACTTCTAACAGCAAAGGGCATCCTGTGATAAAATCAGCATGATAGTGGTAACAAAATACACTTGAGTATCAATGGAATAGAGTAGAAAATGTAGAAGCCTCTACAAACACACTCAACCACTTGATCTTTGAAAAAGGGGCCAAACTTGCTAACTTGAAGAAGATAGCCTCTTTACCAAATGGTGATGCTGAAAACAAAACTTGACCCAGGTCAGTCACCATGCACTAAACTAAAGTCAAAGTGGATTAAAAATATAAACACTAAAACAGAAATAATCTACTGGAAGAGAAAGTAGGAGGAACTCTTGAAGACACTGGGGTAGGCAGAGAGTTCATGAACAAAAATCAGATTGCACAGATAATACTGGAAAAAATTACCAACTGGGATCTCCTCTTACTGAGAAGTTTTTGCACGTCAAAAGAAATTACCAACAAAGTGAAATGACAACCCACAAATTTTGAAAAAATCTTGACTAATAAGCACTCAGATGAAGATCTGCTCTGTAGAATTTATAAAGAATTAAACAACACTAGGGCCCCAAAATTTAAAGACCCAACCGAAAAATAGGCACCTGAGATGAATACACACTTCTCAGAGGACAAAATTAAAGAAGGAAATAAATATATTAAAAAAGCTCCACATCACTAGCCATTGGGGAAATGCAAATCAAAACAACACAGCAATACCATCTCACCCTTGAAAGATTGGCTATTGTAAAGAAATCAAACAACAACAAATGTTGGAGAGGTTGTGACAGAAAAGGAACCCTTTTCCACTGCTGGTGGGAATGTAGACTGATGCAACCATTGTGAAAATCAGTGTGGATATTCCATATGAAACTAAGACTGGAAATTCCATTCAAACCAGCTATACCCCTACTGGGAATTTTCCCAGCGGAACTGAGAACGTCACATTAGAGTGATATTTGTGGGTCTATGTTTATAGCAGCACAATTTGTGATATAGCAGCACAATCTTGGAAACAACCAAGATGCCCTTCACCTGAGGGATGGATGAAGATGATGTGGTATTTTTATACAATGGATTATTACTCAGCTATAAAGAATGATAAACTTGAAGGCTCTATATTTAAATGGATGCCACTTAAAGATATACTCATAAGTGAAATAAACCAGACCCACATGTGTAAATATCATATAGTATTCCTAATATAAGAAGTAAAAAGAGAAATAAAAATAGAAAGGTATAACACAAGTAAAAGGAAAGTGAGAACTTGAGGATTAGGCAATAAAGAGAGTGGAAGGAAAAAAGCTAGTAAACATGATGGGGCAAAGTTACATATTTATATACACAAGATGCATAAGGCAATGATCCTATGAATTTTCAGTAGGTTTTTAAAAGTAGCAGTTAATTGGTAGAATTCTCATGCTGACTAACTGTATATGCTGATATCTGTGAACTAGGCAACTGCACTGAAGATAGCAATGTCTAATAGTAGAGTCATGCTTGGACTGCTTGTCATTATTGTGCTCTAACTATGTACTGCTTGTCATGTCATACCAATTATTACCGTACTGTCCCTCAAGTAAATGTTTGCTTCAAAAAAGTGTAATAAATGAAAATAAGAGACAACAAAAAAAATTACAGGACTGTCTTTTTACAACTATGTATATGGTTAGATCTCTAAATTTCTGTGTAAAAATACGTAGTATTTTTTAATTTTTAAAAAATTTTTTTTCTTTATATTTTGTAGGGACTTAAAGTTTAACATATCAACACTTGATGGAAGAAAAAAAAATTAATGGAAAATACCTGTCCCATGTTATGTCTAAGATGTTTGATGTTCATACAAATAGAGAGATTAAGCTTAATTGCCTGTGTTATAGGATAATAATAATAAGCTTCTCTTCTGGAGGGTTAAAAACCTAAGTTTGCAGACCAAAAATTAGAGAAAAAGAAAGGCTGCAAGGACAGCCAACATTTTGGCCCTACCCTTTCAAGCTCAATGAAAACTCAATACATAAAAGAACCTGTACTATAACATCCTGTAACTCAGTGGTGTCCCAAATTTTCTGATCAAGGAGATTATGGGGCCACAGCAGAAAGTAATTGATGATGTAGGGTGTGCCTAAGGAGAGTCATATGGAGAGAAAACATTCTCTCAGATTTTCATGCAGTGCAAACTGGTCAAGCAATGGTCATGACTCAACCACATGGTTGACTCTGATAAAAGATCTACAAACTGCAGTACAGGACACCAGGATAAATCCTGAAGAGATTTTGACTGACCATATCAGTTATAAAAATAGTTTACACTTTATCTTGGTCTTAACATGCAGCAGAAAAGCATGAAAACGAAATATATAAAGTCATATTAATATGTTGAGCTGTGAAAGGCTCAAGTCAAGAACTTCTGACTTGCCAGTCCTATGCAAAACTCATTTCTAATATGGACTATTGGACTATATTGGAATATTTTGGTGAATTCATGCACCTGCAAAACTTAAATGACAATGGAATACCCCTCTGTGGCAAAACTAAACAAAAATAGCGATACAAATGAATGGCCATTTTGTATCTGTATATTCAAAATACGATAAATATACAGATACTTTCTTTTTATTCAGTGAATAGAAAGATTTGTTCTAATAGTGTTTATGGACAGGATATCATGTCTGCATCTTCTACAATGAATAACCACTAAGACAAAAATAGACAATGTGTTAATTATTGAAACTGTCCTACTAATGAGTTATGACACTGTCTCATTGCTATTTGTTTCTCAGTAAAATTATTATTATTTTTTTTAAAGAAGCTTCTTAATGAAAAAAGGACAAGGACCAAACACCAGATGTATGCATTGGTGAATTCTATCAAACATTTCAATTTATTCATGATTTTTTTTTTTTTTTGGAACTTTCCTGAAAATTGAAGTAAAAACAGCAGTTTAAAATCTCATTTCTTAAGGCAAGCATCATGTTGCTATCAAAATCAGGTAAGTGTACTATGAAGGAGATAACCTAGATGAACACAGATGCAAAAAATCCTCAGTATAAGGCTGAGAATTAACTCAGCAGAATAAGCACCAGCCTGGCAAGTATAGCTTCCTAAGTTCAATCCCCGGTACTGAAAAAGAGTAAATTCAAATGCACATTGCAAAAATTTCTCTTGTGGGCTGGTCAGATAGTTTTTCAGGTAAAAACACCTGCTTAGGCAGACACAGGGGCTGGGAACTCAATCCCCAGCCTGATGTGCCATCCCCACCACTGGGGCGCCCTGAGAGGGAGACTGAGATTGAGGGTGGTCTATAATCCCTGTGCTTTGGAGACTGAAAAACAAGAGAATCACTACGAGTCTGATCTGTGTCATGAGACCCTGTACAAAATACCTTAAAAAAATCTTCAATGTAACTATTCAAACCAAATTTAACAGCACAATAAGAGATTGTACAGCACGATTTGGTGGTATTTGTCCATAGAATGAAAGGATGGTTGAACACTTGCAAAGCAATAAACATGATACAAAATATTAAATAGAATAAAGGATGGAAATCATCATCCTATCTCAACAGATACAGCTGTATCATTTGACAAAAGCTGTATCATCATCCTGATAGGACCTCTCAGGAAACCAAGCACAGAGGAAACATGCATCAGTGTAGTAAAAGAGATCTGTGACAAACCCACTACGAATATCATACTTGGTGGGGCTTTTCCTTACTATGAGACTGAAAGCAAGACTTTTATCTTCCTTCTTCCATTAGAAACAGTAATGGCAGTGGTAAAAAGAACAAGTAGAAAAGAAAGAGAAAAGTCACTTTGTTTCTTTATACCAAAGATTTATTGGATAAAGAAATCAAAGAAGCAATCCCATTGTGACAGCATCAAACAGGACAAGGCATTCAGGGGTACATTAATCAAGGTTGTGAAATATTTGCACATCAAATCTATAAAATACCAATGAAATAATTTTAAAAGATATAAATCACAGAAAAGATATCCTATGTTCATGGATTTTTAAGAATAAATATTATTAAAGTATCTATAAGTTCAAATGGTATCTATATTCACTGCAAACCCTATCAAAATGCCAGTGATATTTTTCATGTAGATAGGAAAAAATTGTAAAATTTATGTGAAACTACAGAAGATCTAAATAGAGACAAAAATGTTGGAATACTCACAACTCCCTAGTGTCATATTTTACTATAAATACATCACTTGAAATTACATGACTCTGGCATAACCATTCACATTGATAAGTGAAACACAGTATAAATTTAGAAAAAATAATCCAGAGTATATACAGAAAATTAATCTTGGACAAAGACACCAAGGAAACAAAGTGGAAATTATTTTTAGTAAATGATGTTGGAAAAGCTTGATGGGTATATTTAAAAAAAACAAAGAAAGAAAGAGAGAAAGGAAGGAAGGGAAGAAAACGAAGGAAGGAAGGAAGGAAGGAAGGAAGGAAGGAAGGAAGGAAGGAAGGAAAGATGAGAGGAGGCCAGGGAAATAGGGAGACAGCTCATGCAAAGACCTGGGTTCAATTCCTGGTACCGCATGCCATGCCTGCCAATGAAACCAGGCATGGTGGCGCATGCCTGCAACCCCAGCGCTAGGGAGGCTGAGACAGGAGGACCACTACAAGTCTGAGATGCATAGTGAGATCTAAATAAATAAATGGAGAAAAACTGGACATAAATTCAACAAAAAAAGGATTAAAATTCTGAACGTACAATCTGAAGTCATAAAGCTCCTAGGAGAAATACAAGTGAAAAAGCTATGACATGGCTGTTGGGAATGATTTTCTGAATATGTGCACTAAAACACATATGAACAGACAGAAAAGCAAATAGGATTACAACAAATTGAAAGTTTTCTGTCTTGCAAAGGAAACAGTGAATAAAAGTTAAAGGTAGACTATTATTGGAAGAAAATGTTTTAAAATAATGCATCTCATAAGTGTCTAACTCATTAACATAAAAATAAAAGTAGATTCATTTTAAAATAGGGCTTCCATGTGAATAAAATTTCTTCTAATTAGATGTACAAAGGGGCAACTGACATGTGAGAAACCGCTCAAACTCACTATTTGTTTTTAAACAGGGTTTATTTTTTCTTTTAATTTTCTGTATTTTAGGGAAGGGTCTACAAGGTGTTCCGGGTCTCACTACTAGTTCTGACTCGTAGTGATCCACCTACTTACAGCCTCCCAAGAGCTGAGATTACAGGTGTGCACCACCCTACCCAGTTTCAATTGCCTTTTCTGCATGTCCTGAGGGTGGGTTGGCACTGAGGCCTGGGGACTGAAGCCCTGGTCCTTGTGCCTGCATGCAGCTGAGATATTTGGTTAGCCCCTCACTATTAAGAAAGTGTAGTCAGGCATAGTGGCTCATGCCTGTAATCTTAGCACTCAGGAGGCTGAGGCAAGAGGATCATGGTGAGCTCAAGATCAGCCTGGGCTACAAAATGAGCTCAAGGCCAGCCTCAACTGCATAGTAAGGCTCAAAAGGACAAAAAGAAATGAAAACAATAGGGTAGTATAATGGACTATTGGACTATATTGTGTTACTTTGCAGAATTCAAGCAGTTACAATATTTGAATGGCAATGGAACACCAATCTCTGACAAAACAAAACAAAAAAGGAGATACAAATTAAGAGCTATTTTTTTTACTGAAAATATATATATACACATATAACGGTATATTTAAAATAGGATAGGATCTCGCCCCAAGCCTGCCCAGCCAGAACAACAGGCCTGAGACAGCTGGGCCCACTCCAGCAACCTCCTGGATCCTGCCCCCAAGCCATCCAAGTGAGCGGGAATTTGCACGACTCGCCCGGCTTCCCAGATCAAAGAGTGTGTAGTGAGTCTGAGGGATAGCATTTGGCTTCTTCCCGCGCTTGCTACCCAGATGCCCACCCCCAAGCCCTCCAAGCAAGCAATCAGCCTGAGACCTCAGGGCCCACTCGGCAGCAACTCTTCGGATCCCCTGCCCCAAAGCCGGCTGAGCAAGTGGGAATTTCCTAGAATCCCGGGGCATCAAAGTTTGGTGAATGTGTGGTGAGTATGAGGGAGAGACATTGGCTTCTCCCTGCACACTCTGCACCATCTAGAGCCTCAGTCCCCAAGACATCCTAGCCAGAGACCTGCCAGAGACACACCAGAAAGACCTACCTGGCAACTCCCAGAAGCCACTGCTTCCAAGCCCACCACGGGAGCAAGAACCTTTGGTGACTCTTCTAGCACTCGATCCACACCCGGCCGGCCTGGTGAGTGTGAGGGAGAGCTTCTGCACCCCCCAATGGTCCCTGAACCAGGGAACCAATGGAGGGCAATCACATGAGCTACAGCAAAAAGGAACTGAACACAACAGCTAGATCCAGGCCAGGCATAATTGGATAATCTCAAACTTAATAGACTGGCACCAAATCCCATTACATGCAAAGGATATAGCTGCACCAAGGCTCTACACCAAAGGTCAGAGGTCAATGCTACACAAAATGACAAAGACAAGGAGGAAAATGCAATCTCAGGCCTCAAGTCCACCAATAAGTGCAGAGGACACTAGGTCAGCTGAAATGAATGAATTAACAGATACAGAAATAAAGGAACAACAGCAGAAAGGTATAGAGGAACTCAGACAAGAATTAATGCCTGAAATAAAAAAAGGAATATTTGAATACACAGCATCTGAAATAAAGAATCAAATCCAGAAATATCTGGAGGAAGCCCAATGCTCACTCAGAACAAGTGCAGAGAACACTATTCCAGCTGAAACATATGAATTAACAGCATTGGAAGCAAAGAAACAACAGTCAAAAGGTAATGAAGAAAACAAGCAGAAATAATTTCTAAACTTAAAGAAGAATTCTTTGAAATCGTAGCATCTGAAATAAAGAAACAATTCCAGAAATATACGGAGGAAAACTAATTTGAAAGAAACTCTGCAGAAAAAGAATTAACAGCTACCTCTAAAGAAGACATGAATAAAAAAAAATAGAGGAGATCAGAAATATGAGGGAATCCTGAAATGAGCAATACAGAAAAAAAATAGAACTTATAAAGTAGAGTCAAAGAGATATAGAAGAACTAAAAATACCAGTCACGAGCCTATAAAACCATTTGAGTGAAAGCAAAGACAGAGTTTCAGATTTAGGGGATGCTGGTGCACCTAGTGAAAAGGTATGAAAGGATCTCTTTAAAACAATGAGAATGCAGGAAAAATAATCCATCACATGCAAGATGACTCCAAGAACAACAATGTGAGATTAATTGGCATCAATGAGAATGAAGAACTCAATATATGACCTGGCGGACATATACAGAGTGTTTTCCACCCAACCACAGCCAAAAAAACATTTTGTTCAGCTGCATATGGGTCATTTTCCAAAATAGATTACATACTAGTACAGAAGTCAAGCTTATGTATATGTAAGAAAAACAGAAGATATACCATGCATATTACCTGACCACAGTGCAATGAAACTGGAAATAAACAGCAAAAGAAACCAGAAAAACCCACTAACTTCATGTAAATTAAACAACACCCTATTCAGCAATCAATCGGTCACAGAAGAAATTAAACAAGAAATTCAACAATATCTACAATTCAAGGAAAATTCAAGCAAAACTAACCACAATCTATGGGATGTGAAGAAAGCAGTTCTTGCAGGAAAAACCATAGCTATGAACTTACACATTATGAAAACAGAGGAGGAACAAATTAGCACCCTAATGTTGCACCTTCGACATCTAGAAAAAGAACAGCAAATGAAACACAGAGTGCAAAGATGGGAAGAAATCATAAAGATTAGAGCGGAAATTAATTGAATTGAGATGAAGAAAACAGTTCAAAGGATTCACAAATCACAAAGTTGGTTCTTAGAA
>PVKA01040127.1:0-18989 GCA_004027165.1 Ctenomys sociabilis | reverse complement strand
CCAACCACCTAGGGCTGGAGTAACACATTTCTTTTGGAAATTCTTGGTGGATATAAATGATTTAAAGCTATGGCGCTTGCTGTATCCAGGAAGTGAGTGAAAATAGAGTAGAATCTGATTACACCCCAGTAATTAGAGATCTGGAAGTGGAGGAGTCCTCAGAAGAGAATGAAGAAATAGCCCCTGAGGTGAGAAAATGAGTTATGTCAGAAACCAAGTGAAGTGAATGATTCAAGAGGGATAGAGTGAAACTGTTACATCCTGTGGAGGTGCCAAGCATATGGGGACTGAGGAGTGACCCATGGACTTGTCAGTGTGGAAGAGAGTCGTGTGCTGTACTCAGTTGCTTTTAGTGCATGGAAGAGGGAAACCTGACAAGAATAGATTCAAAAGGGAAAAGGGAAGAAGTAGTAGATTGTTAGGGGAGAGGAATGCAGGTTCCCACAGAGTGTTTTTTAGTTCCTTGTGACAGAGTCTTATTGTGTAGTCCAGGCTGACCATGAACTTGTAGCAGTCCTCCTGCCTCAGCCTGCTGACAAGTGCTAGGATTAAAGATGTGCACTGCCACGCCTGGCCATGGAGTGGTTTTTCAAATGGGGTCTGTTACAGTGTTTTGTGATAGAATTATTAAGATGGGTAAAAGATGTTGCTAATGCAAGTAAGAGGAAACAACTAGCGCAGGTGGGAGTGTAAGAGAGGCGTTGGCCTTAGCCACATGGACGCATTTGATTTTTAGGTGGGAAGGTGATATGATAGGTACCCTGCAGGCTGCCTCGTAGGTAGAGAAATGAGAGCATTAGGAAGTCCTCTTCATGTTCTTAGAGCACTAGGAAGCAAGGGCACCCCTGCTCCCCCACATATTTTTCACTGCTTGCTTCACATCCACAAGTTGGCATGGTGGCACATCTGGAATTCCACAGCATGGGAGGCTGAGGCAGGAAGATTGCAAGTCTGTTGCCAATCTGGTGCTGATAAGGCTTTATTCCACAAACAAAAACCAAAAGAAAACAAAATGGCCTCACAAACATTCACATCCTCCAACTGTTACCAGGTAGCTTGTTCCTCCTAAAAGGCAGCTTGCCTACTAGAGGTAACCAGGTTCTCCACCAGGAATTAGATGCCAGGTTCTTGTCTTGAACAAAGAATTGGACAAAACAAGCAAAAAGCAGTGAGAAAGTTTGAGAAAGTCAAGGTGAGGAGTAGGAAAGAAACTGGCTCTGCAGGAGGAGCTGGGGCTGAGTAAAGAGAAAAAGGAAGAGCAAGATAGAAGCACACACTGTATGGGAAACTGTGCAGACATTCACAAGAAGTTTCGATTGCAAAGTCCTTTCATGCTAGTCGGGCATGGTGGCACAGGCCTGTAATCTCAGCACTTGGGAGGCTGAGGCAGGAGGATTGTTGTGAATTCGAGACCAGCCTGAGCTACAAAGTGAGTTTAAGGCCGGCCTGAACTGCATAGTGAGACCCTGTCTCAAAAAGACAAAAAAAAAAAAAAAAAAAGTCCTTTTATGCTGTCTATATCTTGAGAAAACTTGTACGTCTGGGTCCTAAGAGGTGGTGGTGAGATCCCAGGACTCAGGCTGTCGGGATGTCCTATTGAAAACCTGCTCAAGTTCTTGCGAGAAGTCCACTGCAGGGCTTTGGGATCTCCCTGGGATCTTGTAATTAACAGGTCAGACTACTTCTCTAGCCAGCATTGCCACACACTAATCTCCTATCTCACAACCTTTCTTACCATTTGCACTGTTTACTGCCCAGGGCAAACTCTTGTAACTCCAGCTGGTAAAGATAGTAAGTAGCCTCTCCTTAAAAAGACAGCTCTGTACTCAGAGAACATTAAAGTCTGCAAACTTTGATAGTCCCTAATGTGTTAATATGTGAAAACCAGGGCTGCTTTTAAATATCCTCAGACTCTATGAGTAGGACTGCGATGTGGATCTTCCCTCTCTGGCTAAGTATAGTGAGATCTCTTCTGTCGTTTCCTATGTCATCAGGCCCTTGAGCTGATAGGAGGCACTTGAGTCTGTGAAGAGGGTGCTTGAGTGGAAAAGAGTCTGTAATTTCCCTGTGTTTGGAACAGGATCATGGTGTCTGTCCTATTGGCCAGTGAGCCCTCCTCTCTTCCTGCAGTGCTTCTAAAGTGACAAGAGTCGTAACTGTTGCCAGTTCTTTGGCTTGTTGGCAAGGATCAGTAAGGAGCTGGAAAGGCGGCTGAGTAGTGGGCACCTTTGCCTCGCATTCTCCTTCTCTGATGTTGGGGCTCCCTGCCTGACATGTTTCTACCCAGAAAATCTTGGTGGTTTCAAAAGGGATTATGAACTGAAGGCTGGTCTAATCAGTCTCTCTGTGCCCTTTCTAGTTGCATTACAAGTCGAAGCCAAAAGAAAAGAGAGAAGACCGGAGGTCTCACTGAGATTAGTCTCTAAGTGAGCCCAGAGCCACAGAAACATCTCACAATTGTTGAGGCCTGAAGGCAGGCTAAGGAATGTGCATAACTACTTTTGTGAATACAGACTACTCTCTATTGACTTCAGCATTTACCTAACTCTAATTTTACACAATGCTAATTACACAATTACTATCCCAAGCAAGGGATAAAACTACAGATGGGGCCAGCCAGAGAGGTTGTTATCTGCAGCCTTGAATCCCAGCCTGTTGGAATTTACAAGAGACAACAGTTCTCCTCAGGCTCTGTTTATTGCTCTTTACTCCCTCAGGACATCAGGCTTTTGTCTCCTATCTGTATTTCTATACTCCCCCCCCACCCCTTGTCTGGTGCAGCATGTGGTACCAGGATTGAATTGCAGTCCCCTGCAGGGGTCCCCAGCTGGGATTTCAGGCATGTACCACCATGCCCAGCTTGTCTTAGTTTCTGAAACTATTTTGATTTTCCAAGGGACCTTCTCAGTCCAAAGACCAGGAGGAGACTACACCTTTGCTTATCTGTGTTAGACATTGTAGTCTGTTTGGCCTGTAGACTTTGCTTAAATACGAAACTGATATAACAGATGATTTGAAATTACATTTTCTTCTGATGGTTCTTGAATCATAACCAAAAGGTTATAATGTTCTTCTTTTTTTTTTTTTTTTTTGTATTTTAGGGAAGGGTCTATAGGATGTTCAGGGTCTCACTCATAGTGATCTGCCTGTTTACAGTCTCCCAAGAGCTGGGATTTCAGGCGTGCACCACCATGCCCAACTGCTATCTCAGCATGCCCCGGGGCCTGGGCATGGCAGACCTGGGGATCAAATCCCTAGCCCCTATGCCTGCTTGCAGGCTCTTTAACCCGCTAAGCTATTTGGCTGGCCCTATGATTTTGTTTTTTGGCTTTGTGATTTTTTTTATCTAAAGGAAAAACTGAAAAAAAAAAGGAAAAACTGGAAACTTCTGTACTGATGAGCTGGGATTGTAGTGTCTGTGGGAGAAGGAGATTTAAAAAGAGACAAAATGGGCCAGGGAGGTAGCTCACTAGAGTAGGTGCTTGCCTGGCAAGTGCAAGGTCCTGAGTTCAATCCCTGGTACCAGAAAAAAAAAAAAAAAAAGACAAAATATTTTAATTGTCCCCATCACAGACATCCAGAAGTCACTAGAAAAAATGAACTTGCCACTGAATCTCAGCATCTCATTTTGCTCCTAAACTTCAAGCCACCCCTGTAATCAGGTGACCCTCAGCCCCTCCACCTCTCTCCTCTGGGCTTCTCAGAGTTCAGAATCTGTATAGAAATACATCTTTTTCAACCATTCCTCATGTGACGGGCATCTTGGTTGTTTCCAAGATTTTGCTATCACACATTGTGCTGCTATAAACATTGGTACACATATATCACTATGATACAATGTTTTCAGTTCCTCTGGGAAAATTCCCAGTGGGGGCATAGCTGGCTTGAATGGAATTTCTAGTCCTACTCTTTTGAGGAGTCTTCACACTGACCTCCACAATGGTTGTACCAGTCTACATTCCCACCAGCAGTGGAGAAGGGTTCCCTTTCCCCCACAACCTCTCCAACATTTGTTGTTGGTTGATTTCTTTATGATAGCCATTCTTTCTGGAGTGAGATGGTATCTCAGTGTTGTTTTAACTTGTATTTCATGGATGGCTAGCAATGTGGGGCATTTTTTCATATATTTATTTGCTTCGTTAATTTCGTCCTATAAGAAGTGTGTATTCATCTCAGATGCCCATTTCTGGATTGTGTCTTTAAATTTGAGGGCCCTAATATATCTTAGTTCTTTATATATTCTAGAGAGCAGACCTTTGTCTGATTGCTTATTAGTTAAGATTTTTCAAAATTTATGGGTTGTCTTTTCACTTTGTTGACAATTTCTTTTGAAGTGCAGAAACTTCTCAAGAGTTGATCCCAGTTGTTAATTCTTTCAAGTGTTTCCTGTGCAAATGAATACATGTTTGTTCATGAACTCTTTGCCTACCCCTATGTCTTCAAGAGTTCCTCGTACTTTCTCTTCCAGGAGATTGAGTGTTTCTGTTTTAATGTTTAGATCTTTAATGCATTTTGACTTTAGCTTAGTGCATGGTGATAGAGCTGGGTCAAGTTTTAGTTTTTGGCATGTAGAAAGCCAGTTTTTCCAGCACCATTTGTTAAAGAGGCTATCTTTCTTCCAGTAAGCATATTTGGCCCCTTTGTTGAAGATCAGGTGGCAGAGTGTGTTCGCAGAGGCCTCTACGTCTTCTAATCTATTCCACTGATCCTCAGAATCTGACTGAGACCTGCTTTTGTCTCCCACCTTTGTTCCCAGCTCTACTAAAATACAGCTCCCCCACCCCTACCCTCCTTACTGATCCCCTCCAGTCCAAATTGAGCTCATTCTTTGGGCTCACCATAAACTCCACCTCTCTGTGAGTAGAGTTAATAGAAGAGCTGTGTGTGCTGTGTGCCAGGCCAGCCCTGTGCAGAGACACACCATGGACCAGGACAGCACCTGATACCCTGGAGGGTGGCAGATTGCCCAGTGGTTAGCACCCAGCTGAACTAGGCAGCGTGGCGCTGTGTAGAGGCCCATCTGAGGATGGCCCCAACAGCATAAGGAGGACTGGAAGGGAAGAGGGTGTGCTGTTGATTCTCCAGAAGCTGGGTGCGCTGGTGTTCCTGGTGTGAACTCAGCTATTTTTATCATTGGAGGAGCATGAATCCTTGCTGCCACAAGGCTGGAGCTGAGGCTGAGCTGTCACAGAGGCTGGCTGTGTTTCTTTTTGGGAGAACTCTGGTCCTTACCTTGAGTGTCCCTTTCTGGCTCCAGTGCAGCTCTCTCAGCTGCTGGCACAGATCCTTCATCCCGCTGTTGCAGACTTTCTAGCTTCCCCCCACTGACCTTTGGGCCTTTTCAGCACAGATTTTTTTTTTTTAAAAACTATTTTCTTTTTGCTCTGTGTTGTATATTAAATCTGTTCCCTTGCAAACCTTGACTACAGCAGGGAGCCAGGCTACTTAGGCGTGGGCGGTGAGGGTGACAAGGTGAGGCTCAGGGCATGGCTGGCCTGTGTGTGAAGCAGGACGGTGGGACAGGATGGCCCCTGTGCCCTGGGCTGGCTAAGCACAGGTTGATCCCAGGCACTCCCCTGCTTTGTAGTGGTCAAGCCTCTACTCACCAGGGAGACAGCCTCCGTGCGCTGGGCCATGGGGTGCGCTGGGCCATGGGTGCCCTTAGCGGGGCCAAGCTGAAGCCCCTGCCACCACCCCTTGGCCTGGGCACAGGGCCTGACGTCTCCCGGGGCGAACCTCAGAGGCTGGCTCTTCTTACCTCACAAGTCTTCACAGCTGTAGAGGAAGGAGAGAGAATTCCTTATACCTTCAGGAAGAACTGCCAAGTCCCTGGATCTACCCCACTGTTAGTCCCTTGCTCTACTGCTCCCTGCTCTTCACTGTCCCCTGCTGTCTCTAAATGTGACTGCCTACCAGGGCCTCCTTGGAGAAAACTCTAGGCTCTGAATTCCTTCAGTGCTCTTACTGATAAAATTAGGGTTGATCCCAGCTGACTGGGGAAGGAATGAGCTAAGTGTAGACTGTGGAAATGGGGGCAGGATTTGTTGGGGGCGAAGCTGTCTGTACCTCAGATATCTAGGACAAGGCCACTGCCTCTCAGGAGTTTGGCAGGGGCCTGTGAGAAGTGTGTGCAGCTCTGTGAGCTGTTGCCATAGTGACCTGACCTTCACTTGAGACAGTTTCCTCTTGTTTTCACCAAGGAGTGCTGTTCTGCTACAGAATAGCTATTCTTACCATCCCAGATTCTACCCTCCCTTTAAACTCTCCCTGAATGTATTTGCCTTGGTTACTTTTCTCTCAATGCCCAGACAAAATAGCTGATACTCAAAATTAAGGAAGGAAGGGTTTATTTAGTTCAGCTTGTGGAGGTTTCAGTCCATAATCAGCTGGCTCCAAGGCAGGGCAGCATGCACAGGGCAACAGTTCATGGTGGCAGAAGACAGCAAAAGCAGCAAGAGCAAGAAAAGGAAGAGCAGGCCATTTAACGTTGAGAGCAGGCTACCTACCGCCAGGTTGGGTGTGCTACTCACACCATCTCCATGCCTGCCTCTCAGGAAGAAAGTGTACAGGGTTGGGAGATAGCTCAGTAGAATAAGTGCTTCCCTGGCAAGCGCAAGGGCCTGAGTTCTGAGTTCAATCCCCCATTCCACCAAAAAAAAAAAGACAGTGTTTACAAAGTGAGGACCCCGACCTTCTGCTGAGTCAGTTAAGCTTCTAGACTTCTCAAGTTGACACAATGTATTAACCTTTACAATATCCATATGCTGATTATATAAATAAATGAGCTGCAGGTTGGGACAGCTTCTTTCTCCCATCAGGGGAGAGGGCTCCTCAGCTTTTTGTATCTTGACTTGTTTTCTTCATTCCCCACCACCCTCCCTCCAGAGTTTTAAAGCTGTGCTGTATGTGGCAGTCATCCTGGGCCCTGTATTGGCCTGCTCATTGTACCTTCTTCCACAGCAGTGGTCTCTGTGCACACAACTGTAAGAACAAATTGCTGGGAGTCACCTCCTAAAACTTAAAGAACACAAGCTGGTGTGGAAGCATGCATCAGTAGTTCCAGCACTCAGGAGGCTGAGGCAGGAACATTGCTGTGAGTTCAAGGCCAGTTTAGGCTACACAGCAAGACCCTGTCTCAAAAACAAAAAAAACCCAGCACTGTTGTGGGGTGGAGGTGTAGCTCAGTGTTAGAGCACTCGCCTAGCACCTGTGAGTCCAGGGTTCAATCCCCAGCACCCAGTCAGGACAAAACATTATGAATACAGGTGGTGTGACGTGATCTGTAGTACCCGCCATATGCCTCCTTCCCAAAGGCAGGCCTTAGAAACTCTTAATCATTTGCCTTTCTGACTTGGAGCTGGCCTCCCTCTTGTCTGATAGCAGTGTAAGAGCTCATATTTCAGGAGGGGTCCTGGCTCTACAGGAGGGAGGGAGGAATGCTGCACAGAGGGGAGGACAAGAAGAACCTGAACAGACAGGCTTTGCTGGATTTCCTCACTCTATTAAATTAACCAGTAGGTCATAATCCTTTTGCCCCTCACATTCCTGGAGATTGAGCCCAGGCCCTCTCACACGTGCTGTGAAAGCACTCTTCTGTTTTGTTTTGCTTTGAGACAGAGTCTCACTCTCTAGCCCAGGCTGGCCTCAGTTTCACAGCAGTCCACCTGCATCGGCCTTCTGGGTGCTGGAATTACAGGTGTGTGCCACCAGGCCTGGGCTTCTGGGAACACTTTGTACCACTGGCTACACTCTCAAACCTCTTTATTATTATTATTAAATGTATTTGGTTGTGACATGATCTCACTATGCAGCCCAGACTCATAGTGATCCCCCAGTTTTCAGCCTCCCCCGGACTGGGATCATAGGTGTGTGCCACCACTGGGACTCATTTGCTGGCTCAACATGCCCCGGGGGAGGGGCCAGCAAGGCATGCAGGCCTGGGGATAGAAGCCTGGTCCCTGTGCTTGCCACAGCAGTGGCTCTAACTTGTGATCCTTGGGTCTCAGCCTCCTGAGTAGCTGCAAGTGCAGGTGTGTGGTCCCAAGCTAGATCATATACTTTTTGTCCAATCACATTCATTTACTTGTACTTTCTTTAGTTGCATTTTTGCTTTGAGCTTCCATAAATGACTTGTGAATGCCCCCCCAGCACATCCCTATCTTGTCCTTTGCTCTCTCTGTCCCTGTCCCAGTGGGAAGAGTCCCCTGCACCTCGGGAGGGCCTGAAGGTGTCACCCTCAGCCCATCTCCTGACTGTTCCATACACTGGAGGGTTACAATTCAAAGTCCCTTTGCTTTGATGCTTGATACTTCTAGCCTCCTCTGGGAGGAGGAGCTGATTTTTTTTCTAATGAGACAGGCTCTCACTACGCAGTTCAGGCTGTCCTTGAACTCACTATATAGCCCAGACTGGCAGTGGTCCTCCTGACTCAGCCTCCCTCACAGTAGGATTACAGATGTGCACTACCACATCCAGATTTAATATTAGTATTTTACAGTTGGGAAACTGTAGAGATTTCATGTGTTCATGGTTAATTTCCCTTGAAAATGGGAGAGCCCAGGTTTTTAGGCGATTCCAAACCACATCTCTACCTCAGACTGTTCCTGGGTTCAGATCCTCACTTTACCTACCTACCATATCTATTAGATGTCCCTCGGGCACCTCCACAGGTCTGAAATTGGCCTACAGCTGGCTTTTCTCCGATTCCTGTCACCACTGAAATGCACTGCCCCGGCAGCTTACCCGAAGGAAGTCAGGTTCTCCTAAATCACTCCCTCACCATCCTCCAACTCGTGCTCCGAGCCTCCCTCCAGGCAAATTACTGCCTGTCCTGAACACCTACTAAATCTGCTGTCCTCCTTCCATATGCAGGAATCCCTAGATTGTTACAGTGGTCTCCAACCTGGATCCTACCTCCACCCACTACCACAGTGCAAGCCAAGTCACTACCTTGAAATGCAGACCTGGGCAGGGATGTGCTCTGAGGTGCAGCCCATGCCTAGTGTGAGAGGCCCTGCACTCAATTCCCAGCATTACAAAAAAAGATAAAATTCCTAATCACTGAGACGAAACTCCACACTCCCTGCTGGGATTACTGGATGGTATAGAATTTGGTCATATATATATGCCCCCCCCAAAAGTATATATATATATATATATATATATATATATATATATATATATATATATATATGTATATATACTTTTTTATTTTAGGTAAGGGTCTACAGGGTGTTCAGGGTCTCACTAGTAGATCAGACTCAGTGATCTGCCTGTTTACAGCCTCCCAAGACCTGGGATTATAGGCACACATCACCACACCCAGTCTTAATTGCTGTCTCAGCATACCCTGGAGGCAGGGCCAGCACAGCAGACCAGGGGATCAAACCCCTGGCCCCTGCACCTGTTTGTAGGTGCTTTAATCCATTGAGCTATTTGGCTGGCCCCTGGTCATATATAAATTTCTCATATGAGACCTCTTTTTGTTGTAAGTAGATCTTTAGTAATTCATTATATATATATTCATATATATGAATAAGTTATTACTATTTGTTGTATTTTTGAGACAGGATCTTGGTATGTAGTTCAGGCCAGCCTTGAACTCACCTTGTAGCCCAAGCTGCCCTTGAATTTGCAGTTATCTTCCTACCTCATTGTCCTGAGTGCTGGGATTACAGGTGTGTGCCAGCATGCTTGGATCTAGATTTTTTTTTAAAGTGTATTTACTACAGGGTCTCACTACATAGACTGGATTTGTAGTGATTCTCCTGTTTTCAGTCTCCCAAGTGCTGGGATTACAGGTGTGAGCCCCAAGGGCGGAGCCAGCAACCCTTGCCACTGGCCTGAGCTATCTGGCAGGCCTTAGATTTTTTTTTTTTGTTTGTTTGTTTGTGTGTGTTTGTTGATGTTTTCTAGGAAACCAGTTCAGAAAAAAATTTTGAGACAGGGTCTTACCATGTAAATAATCTAGGTTGGCCTTGAACTCATTATGCAAGAGGGTAGTGTGATCCCAGCCTGGTTCAAGATTGTTTTTAAAAATGGCAAAGAATGTAGCTCAGGATGAATGCTCTAGCTTCAACTTCAGTATGAAAAACAATCCAAATATTGGGATGTGGGTGTGGTGCATATGTAAGGCCCTGGACTCAGTCCCCAACACGCACGCACGCACGCACGCTCACATGTATGCTATTCCTAATATTACTTATTTGGCTCTGTCATTTTCTTTGGGTTTTATTCCCTCCACCCCAACTTCTTGAGGCATATGTTTATCAGCAGCCTATCTTTTGTAAATAAGTTCAGAGGTTTATGAATTTTCCCTTCAGTTGTGTCCCCTAAGTTTTTTTGAGACAGGATCTTGCTGTATAGTTCAGGCTGCTCCTCCTGGCCTCAAACTTGCAGCAGTCCTGCCTCAGCCTCCTGAGTGTTGGGATTACAGGTGTACACCACCACACCCAGCTTCTGAGAGTTGTTTTTGGTCCTGGCGACCGAACCCAGGTCTACCCAACACTAAACTATGTCCTAGTTCTTCCTACAAGTTGTCTTTGCTTTGTTCTTGCTGCTGCGGATTGGATCTAGGGTCTGAGCACGTTAGGAAAGTTCTCCCACTGAGCTACACCCAGTGCGGTTGCTATGCAGCCTTTTTGTTGCTGTATTTAGTCCTGGGTGTCTTTGGTTGGGAGTGAGGGGTGGAGGCAGCTCTTGAACCCAAGACCTCACAATGCATTTCCAGCCCTTAAATTTATATGATTTTTTTTCCTAGGGTTATTTATGTGTGTGCTCAAAATTTTCTTTATTTATTTGTTGTCTTTTGAGACAGGGTCTCCCTATGTAGTTGAGGCTGGCCTTGAACTTGAAGTGGCCCTCTTGCCTCTATGGGGTTACAGGTATGGGGCACCATACCCAGCACTAACTAACACCCTCTTGGTGAATGGCCAAAAGAACTATCCTAGTTCTTGGGTTACAGAGCCAGCCCTGTCTCTCCTGGCTGAGTCTAGCATTTCAGTCCACAGGGGGGAAATGTGCTTTTCTGGCCTGGGTCTGTGCACATCAGCCTTGGCCCATGCTCTTGCTTTCCAGCCCCCTCCCAGGTGGTGCTGGGGACTGAACTCGGGACACTTGGCAATTGATTTGGATCCTCCCGTCCGCTTTGTAATTGTTCCAGACAGGGTATGGCTTAGTGGCCCAGCTGGGCCTGCTTGTGAGCCTTCTTCCCCGCCTAAGGTCTGGGAGTTCAGCTGTGCACTCCCCTGTGGGAAGCTTCCCAGCCCCGCGACTCCCACTCAACTCCACGTCCTCATCGACAATTCATTGACAATGAGGCAGGAGGCACGACAGGCCCAGAAGCAACAGGTACCAAACAGACGTGGTGGGAACTGGGGGAGCAGTCAACACCTACAAGCTGTAGCTTGTTCCTGGAGTACCCGAGTCCCAGGACAGCATGTTCAAGTAAAAAATGCATTGACCAGAAAATTCGACCAGTTTCAAAGCAGTCAAGTACCAATGTATGACTATGTTTAAAAAGATAATAAAGCTGGCCATGGTGGCACAGGCCTGTAATCCCAGCACTCGGGAGGCTGAGGCAGGAGGATTGTTGTGAGTTCAAGACTAGCCTGAGCTACAAAGTGAGCTTAAAGCCAGCCTGAACTGCACAGTGAGACCCTGTCTCAAAAATAAATAAATAAATAAATAAATAAATAAATAAATAAATAAAATGACCGAAAATCTCCCTGAGCAACCTGCTTTGAGTCAAATGGGGATTCAGATGACTCCAGCTCTTCCATTGGTGCAGGTTGGAGTAGGGGAGCACAGCCATCATGGGGGCTGGTGCGCGTACAGGGCACGTCTCAGCTCTTCACCCTGCCCTCCCTGCTGTCCCCACCCTCGTCTCTAGGTCGGCTTCTCTTTTGCACAAGCTCTCTCTCCCCCTTTCCTATTAGCTATCTTTTATTTGCTCTTTACATGATTTATGCATTGGAATTCTCACAAGAGATAACACGCCCTGCCTTTCTAAGTGCACCTGTGCATAACCTTGCTAAATCCTCCCTCCTGAGAAAGCAGGAGGCTCTCCCAGGCATGTCAAGAAGCTGTAGAGTACATCGGATTCTGCCCTCATTCACTGGTAAAGCCCTGTCCTAGAGCCAGAGGGCAGCACACAGTTCTGGGGGGGCCCCTTCTGCCTTGCTCAGGGTTCTGCACCAAGGGCCATTCTCCAGGGTGGGGCTGGGTTGGGACCAGACTCAAGTGCTCCAGGCTTGAGTCCCTAAGCTGAGCCTGTGTGCCAGCAGGTGGCACTCGAGGCCCACAAACTGAACTAGAAACCCCTCCACCCCATGCTGTCTTTGTGAATGGGTAGCAGCCATGGCTGGGCCTCCAGTCCGAGTAGTTCTGGAGCCTGTGCTCCAGAACCTGGAGACTAAAAGCTTTTAAAAGAACGATATTTATATCACACACACCCTCAACTCCCCTTTTCCTTAGTAACTGTCTCCTACCCTTCCTGCTTATCTTAGACAATACTGAACCCATGGTCAAAGAAGCCCAGAAGCCTTGGTCCTTTCTTGAGTTTCTCCCTGATGCCACAGATGGGATAGAGGAAGAATTTTGATTTTTTTTTAAAGCAGGCAGCAACAGCAACAGCAGAGCATGGTTGTGGGTGTGTGGGCAGCAATTATGGAGGCATTGCTAGTGTCACTTCCATTGTCCAGGAATTATTTGGGTCTGAACTTTGTGGGTGAGAATCTCAAAAAAATGACATGGTACCAAAGAGAACTTCTTAAGGAGACAGTGGGAGCTGAGTTCTGAGCACAAGGAGGTTATTGGTACCAAGAATTGAACTCGGGACCTTGCGTGGTTATGCTATTTGGGTAAAGAAACAACTTGAATTTGAAAGACAAGGTCAGATCAGCTTTGTGTCTCCCACATGCTTCTTCTTTTTTTTTTTGGCAGAACCAGAGATTTTTTTTTTTTTTTTTGTGGAACCAGGGATTGAACTCAGGCCCTTGTACTTGCCAGGGAAGCACTTATTCCACTGAGCCATCTCCCTGGGCCAGAACCAGGGATTGAACTGAGGCCTTTGCGCTTGCCAGGGGAGTGCTTATTCTACTGAGTCATCTCTCTGCCACCCCCCTCCCCCTTTTTTTTGGTGGAACCAGGGATTGAACTCAGGCCCTTCAGCTTGCCAGGGAAGTTGCTTATTCCATTGAGCCATCTCCCCAGCCCCCTCTCCCACGTGCTTCTCAGCTCACACCGAGGCTCTCAGGATTTTCCCTCAGGAATGCTCTGCCTCACCTGCCACTTGCCCCACAACTTCTGTGGAAGACTCCCTGCTTCTAGGTGGTTCACCTTGTACCTCTCCTGCACCCCCAGATGCAGGTGACCCTGGGTTCGAGTTGCTGCAGATGAGACTGGTGTGCCTTGACTCAGCACACCTAGTCACCAGCAGTCTCCTCCTGTAGGAGAATCAATGTCCCACAAAGGCTGCAAACAGGCCTTCTCTTCCAGGCTAGAGGAAGGAGAATGGGGGAGAATGAGTTGGAGATTCTAGAGCAAATTTTTAAAAAATTTATTTATTTGGTACAGGGTTTTGCTCTGCAGCTTGGACTTGTAGTGATCCTCCTGTCTCAGCCTCCCCAGTGCTGAGATTATAGGCGTGTGCCACCATCGCTGGTTTTAGGGGCCAGCTCAGCACACCGGCGGTTCTGGGGCCAGCATGGCATGTGGTACTGGGGATCAAACCCAGGTTCTTGTACTTGCTAGGCAGGTACTTAGACTGCTGAGCCCTCTGGAGCAAATTTATGAACTATGCCAGGCAGGACACTGTGAATGCACACCTGCAATCCCAGCACTCCAGAGGCAGAGACAGGAGGATGTTGGAACTCTGAGCCAGATTGGAGCACACATACCCTGTCTCAATCTCCACCTGCCCCCAAACCCCAACTGATAAACTGCTTTTACTTTTGCTACATTTACGGCACAAGCGGTGCAAAGCCTACATTTGGACACTAGGGACGGCCATGGGAGAATGAAAGACAGAGGCAGGAGACTGGCAAAGTCCTTGGAGAGAACTGAATCTCCTGAAAGCTGGTTAGAGATGAGGTTGCTGAAGGTCTGGTGGAAATGCTGCCTCTCGTACACAGGGCAACTGGGATTCTCTGCTCATCTCTGACAGAAGCATAGGTTCTGGCTGTCACCATGCACTTATGTGGACCAGGGAGCACTGCCCCGGAGACTGCAAGGGCTCTGGAGAGCAGAGGCAACGGCTTGCAGATCCAGGCAGAACCTTAGGCCCACTTGGCTCTCTCTTACCTGGGGAGGGCGTCGCGGAGCTGGGTCCTTCAACACCGGCTGCCGTTCTTCTTCAAACTTGGCTTCACCCTACCAGATGGCCCCACACGTGCCCTGCCACCCGTCACCTTAGCTAACCTCCAGACACCCTCACTTGTGTCTCAAGTTGCCTTTGATCAGAAAGGCCCAGGCTCTGGAAGGAACAAAATGGATCCGCTGCTAGTGGGATCTGAAGCTGTGGGTATAGAAAATGAAAGGGGCTGGGAGGATCCTAAAATAAAACAGACAGGAGCCTTTGGGGGTCTTTATTGCAAACCATTAAAGTGACAATTTATGAGTGTCTGAGACAGAGAGCATATGGCCCAGGAGCCCACCTAGGCTGCTGAGGCCCATGGGGGTGGGGGTGGGGAATGGCGCTTGCATGAAGAGGAGCATGGTTAGTTAAGATGCTTGGGGAGCCCGGGAGGAAAGAAGGGTGTGGGGAGGGCTGAGAAGCAACTGCTATAAATTTGAATCTACTGCTGCTGAGCACAGCACCTTCCTGCATCGGGGCTCAGAATCTCTGAGTCCAACAGGCCCTTCCTCTGGTCCAGGCTTCCTGCTAGCTCAGGGCACCCAAATCCTCACCCTCACATCTATCATAGCCTTGCCTGACAGACTATTCTCAACCCCCAGCTTAGAAACACCAGCAGCAGGAAAAGAAAGAATGTTCTGGTTAGTGTAAATCCATGCAGAGATGACTTGAGGGAGCACTGGCTCTTTCCCAGGGCTGGCGGTGTAAGACAGGATCCTTGGGTCCTGTGTCCACAGAGTGTCTGCACAAGCAGCGCCAATGAAGGGCCTCGGTCTTAGGTTTGAACAGGAGCCCGTATTTCTAAGAACCTTCAGGCATGGTCACAGAGCCTGGTAGAGCAGGGGCACGGGGGGAGGAGGAAAGGCCACCAGAGGCAGCAGCACACATGGCCACACTGCGGCTCTGCTCCAGGGCTCCAGTGTGCCTGGGGTGTGGGAGGTGCCTCCTCTGTATTCTTGGGTTACTATTTGGGCAAAGCAAAGTCCCAGGCAGTTTCCTGCGCACATTTCCACATGGCCTGCATGAGGCGGGTGAAGCCCATGTCTTTGGGCTTCTCTAGGCCTCTCATCAGCCGCTGCTTCATAATGGAGACAAACTCCTTATTGCTCAGCTCCCCGTTGCCTAGAGGAAGAGACAAGTGCAAAAGTGTAAGCGTAAGCTCCAAGCACACCCAGGGACAAAATGCCACTGAAGCCAAGCTTGGCTCTCTCGGTTTAGGATGGACTAGCTTGCTTTCCTTGATGTTTCCACCTGCAGCTCGGTGATGGTTCACTGTGGTGTGACATCAGCTGAATGAGTTTCGTGCAGGCCAGGGCCAGGTGTTGAGAATAAAGAAGTAAGCAGGTTTGTGTGTTGTGTCTTGAAATATTCCCAGGATGTATGTGGGAGAGCTGATTCCACACACAATGGTGGAAAGAGCTGGACAGGGCCAGCAGAAGGTGCTCTGTGGCACACGGCCAGTGGTGGCTGCTAAGGACTATGAGTTCAGTCCTGCTGGACATGGAGGTGGGGATGCCAAGTGCATCCGAACGCTTCCTCTGTCTCCCTCCCCTCAGCCTGGCCAGTTCCTGGTCCACCTTTGCAGTTCAGCTCCAGAGACTGCAAAGTACCCTGGAGCTGGCTGGTTACATTTTTCTCTGTGTCTATTCTCTGTACCTGTCAGGGGCCTGGTGTATATTTTATCTGGAGACAGAGCTGTACCATTTGCTTCCTGGAGACATTAAAATATTCGAGTAGCCCTTACTAAGCAGCAAGTTGGGTATAATATATAAAAAATGTAAGAAAGGTACATTTCTTTGGGGTCATTTAGGATTGCAATTGGGGGAAACACACATCCAAGCAATCTTGAAAATGTGCCCCCTGTTTAAGTTCCTTTCGGTCATAGATTAACTCAGGCCTACAGGCAAACTGGAATTCCTAGGAGAGCACAGCGCTTGCCTAGCAAGCACAAGGCCTGGGGTAAGTCCCCAGTACTGCAAAACACAACACAGCAAACAAAAACCCCTCATACATGAAGAAATGGAAAATGCACACCAGGGCCAGGGGTTCTAGTCCTCAGTCCTGACACCTACTGGGCAGCGCTGCTCATGGAGTCTAGAGGGGCAGTGAGGCTCCAGAGACTCACTCACCATCACAGTCGAAGAGTGCAAACACCACGTCGCACACGTGGTCGGACAGCTCCACTTTAGCCACGGTCCTGGCCACCTGCTGCATGGTCACTGGAAAATGAGCAAGACAGTTAGCCTGACATGGGCACTTCCATTGTGATTCTCTGTGTGGGTGTAAATGGCTTGGCCAGAAATTTCCCTTTTTTTTTAATGTCTCACCGTGCAGCTTAGCCTCCCCAGCGCTGGCATTACAAGAGTGCATCACCACGCCTGGTCTTGGGGGCCAGTGCAGCTTGTGGTGCAGGGTTCAAATCTCATTCCCTGTGCTTACCTACACAAGCACATAGTCTGCTGGGTTATCATGCCAATCCCAGAAGTTTCCATTTGTGTTTGGGTCATGTGGAAGGAAACAAGATTGGGTTTTATCCACAGCCCTATCATCCCTTTCACCTCAAGTTCCATTCTTTTCTATTGCTTGTGAGGTTCATACAGTTAATTAAGAATATCTGATATTAATAAATGAATACAAATAGAAAGTAGAGGAGCTCAAGGGCTTGGGGTACTAGTGCTTAATGGACAGATTTTTTTGTTTGGCATAATAGCAATGTTTTGTAAATAGCGATAATTTGGAAATAGCGATAATCTACAGCACTATGAACATGAGGAATGGTACTGTACATTTAAAGTGACTAACATGGGCTGGGGAGATGGCTCAGTAGATAAGTGCTTCCCTGGCAAGCACAAGGGTCTGAGTTCAATCCCTTGTTCCACAAAAAAAAAAAAAAAAAAAAAAAAAAAAATATATATATATATATATATATATATATATTAGTCACTTTTTTTTTTCTTTGAGACAGGGTCTCATTGTGTAATCCAAGCTGTCTTTGAACTTGCCGTGTAATCTAGGCTGGCCTCAAATTTATAGGGATCCTCCTGTTTCAACATCAGAAGTGCTGGGATCACAGGCATCTCCATTATGTCTGGCTTTTATTAATTTCTTTTTTTTTTTTTTTATTTTTACTTTTTGACCTTTCTTCCCATTTAATAAAATAATGGATATACATATGATTATAAGTACAGAGCAGCTCTTTGCCACATCTTCCACAAGGATGAAGAACATTCTTAATAATCAGGTTGTCGACATTCCAGATCTGAAAGGACACAGTTACTGTGAAGGGCCCCAGAGGAACTCTGTGGAGGGACCTCAGCCACATCCATGTGGAACTCAGTTTCCTTGGGTATTAATTTCTTTTTTAAAAAATTGAATATAAAATACCTATTTTAATCTATATAATATTTAAAGATGAGACTAACAGTTTACAGCATGCATTGGCAACTTTTCTAATATTATCAGAAGAGCTCTCTTGTATCAAACAAACAAAAGATTAAAAAAAAAAGTTCCTTAAAAAACTTCCTGATATTGCTATGGTATTTGCCAAAATACCATTATTTTGGCATTGCTATCCTACTGGAAATAACGTGAAAGACAAAGCCAAGGGAGTTAGCAGGCAGCCACAGGAATGGGCGGAGGGAGCCAGGGAGCTCACCACAGTGTGCGTGCGAGGAGGCTGCACACTGGGTCCTGGGGACAGTAGAGCACCTGTGTGATGAGCTCCTTATTCCATGAGGTCCTTCCTCCCTACAACTGGTTTTTCCTGGGTCACTTTGTTATCCTCCAGTTATGCCCTTTGGGAGAAGCAGTGGTCCCTATCTTACTAGATATGTATTTTGTTTGTTTGTTGTTTTGGGTGGTCCTGGGGACTGAATCCAGAGCCTTTGAATTGAGATACATATCCATCCATCCATCCATCCATCCATCCATCCATCCATCCATCCATCCATCCATCATTCAATTCACTTACTTAATTGGGACAAGATCTCATTAGGTCATTAAGTTTCCCAGGCTGGTCTTCAATTTGTGATCTTCCTCCCTCAGCCTCCCAGAATGTTGGGAATCACTGGTGTGCACCATTACTTCTAGCTAGTATATGGTTTTTTTAAAAAAGTTTTTAACTTCAGTAGAAATCTTTTCTATTGCCATTTTCTTTTTTGGTACCAGGAATTAAACTCAGGACCTCATGCTTGCTAGGCAGGCACTGTGCCACTGCGCTAAATCCTGGCCCTCTTTTGCCATTTTCTTTCTTTCTTCTTTTGTTTCTTTCATCTTTTTGGGATAGGATTTCACCATGCAGTTCAGGCTGGCCTGGCCTCACATTTGCAGCTATCCTCCTGCCTCAGCCTACAGAATGTTGGGATTATAGGCCTGTGCTACTACACACAGCATTTTTGCCATTTTCTTTTTTCTGTGACATTTCCTGTTAAATACTAGCAGTCACATGAGAATTGGCTTCTGAATGACAAACTTGGAAAGGACAGGTAGTTTCCACTGTCTTCTCTCCCATCCTCAAAGTGGTCCGATGGCTCAGATAAATTATGTTACTGCTAACAGACACACTTCTAGGTGAAGTGAAACTTTCAGTAATGAAAAGGACTGATTATGAATCCACCAGACATGAAGGGTTCTGTAT
>PVKA01040126.1:0-18979 GCA_004027165.1 Ctenomys sociabilis | reverse complement strand
ATGCTCCACATTGCTAGCCATTCATGAAATGCAAATAAAAACAACACTGAGATATCATCTCACTCCAGAAAGAATGGCTATCATAAGGAAATCAACCAACAACAAATGTTGGAGAGGTTGTGGGGAAAAGGGAACACTTCTCCACTGCTGGTGGGAATGTAGACTAGTACAACCATTGTGGAGGTCAGTATGGAGACTCTTCAAAAGAATAGGACTAAAAATCCCATTCAAGCCAGCTATCCCCCTACTGGGAATTTTCCCAAAGGATTTGGATACATTGTATCATAGAGATATATGTGTACCTATGTTCATAGCAGCACGATGTGTGATAGCAAAATCTTGGAAACAACCAAGATGCCCATCACATGAGGAATGGTTGAAAAAGATGTGGTATTTCTATATAATGGAGTATTACTCAGCTATTAAGAACGATAAGTTTGAAGCATTTATACTGAAGTGGATGCCACTTGAACATATACTCATAATTTACTGATAAGAGACATACAGTATAATAATGTCTGTAAGTATAATATCATGTATGCACCTTCTATGATACCAAAACATTATGAAAACAGTTTGCAATGTATTAATTTATCAAATCCATCTTGTCAAGGTATCTTAAAACTATCTCATTGATATTTGTACTTCAATAAAACAAAAATAAAAAAATAAATAAAATAAAAATAAAAATAAAAAAAAGAAAGAAAACATACAGGACAATTTACAGACCTAGGTGGGTGCAAACATTAATTGTAAATTTGTATCATGCTATGGACATGGAAACATAACAGGTTCTTCCTAAAGTTTCGTTTTATAATAATATTTCAAAAAACATCAGTCATTGTTTTTTCAGAAAGTCACAGTGAATATCTAAATATATTATAACTAAAAAAACCTTTTGTAATATTTACCTTGCAGCCTCAAAAATATTAAACATCTTTCATATTCATTGAAAAAAAAAAGCCTGATCCCTGTGTCTGCCTAAGCAGGTGCTTTAATCTGCTGAGGTATCTGGCCTGCACTCGTCTCGTTCTCCTAGTACCTAGAATATAACTAACTAGTGTATAGTTAACCCCTAGTAAATATTCATTGAATTAATGAACAAATGAGCTCAACAAAACTATTCTTGGTGAAAAATAACAGAATTCTTCCAGCTATTGCCTAATGCTTATGGTCAAATTACTCTCAGGTGACTCTGGATGAGATGTAACTCCAGCCCATTCTGTGCCACTTGGCCCTGTCACTTATAATTTTATCTGACGGTTATTATTGTAATCAAATGGATAATTATGGCAAGAACATTGATGGATGTTCACCAGAAGGAAGCTACTGGTGCTCTGTGAAGTATAAGAACCTTTCTAGAGGCCTGGAAAGAGCCCAGACCCTGGGCAAAAATTATACAAGGCCCAAGAGATCAAATGTTATAGGAATAACTATTAACCCTAAATTCATGTCATAATAATCATGTGCATAACCAAAAAAGAAGAACCTGGAAGAATCTGGCTTCTTGGAAGTTTACATGGAAGAGATATAAGAATTTCAACTGAACCTAATCTGAGGATATACCAACACTAGATAAACTCAACACTTTGAGAAGTAATAAGTTGATAAAATCCCTATATTCAGGTAGGCAATAGTGGTTCTGTAATCTGTATGGGTTAAATATTATTTGAAGTATTGTATCAAAGTCTATGCCATCCTACAAGAATGACAGTGGCTAGAGATGATCCAAGTGAGGACTCTAGAAAAGTGTCTGACCGTAGCCCACGAGGAACCATTAAAGGAGGCAGGGTAAAAAGCCTAAAGAAGGAAAGGCTTCAGAAGTCCTAACTGCTTCATCACAGCTTGGAAGAGCAAGCACATGAAAGTCTTCTTTGGAACTCTAGTGAGCAGAAGTAGGGTCGCTGGGAAAAAATGCAGAAGGACACAACTTACTCTGCAGAATAGCAACCTACTTTCAGAACTCTCTAATACAAGAATGGACTGAGCAAAGAAGTGAGTTCTCCTCCCTCAAAATATTCTCAAATAGTCCATTTCTAGGTATTTAGCAAGTTCTTCTGCACAGGTTGAATGAACAGCACACAGGCCATCCAAACTCTTCCAGTGGTAAAAAGCGGTGTTTTCTATATGAGTCTTTTCACTTACTGTGTAAGTGGAAATCAACAAGCAAGCTGATTTCTCTTGGGTTTGCCAGCCCCACCTATAAGAACAATGGAGTAGTAAAATGTCTCCCTCATACACATTGCAAAATTATGTAACTTACAATGGTGAGGGAATGAGATGTTCAAGGTGAAAAAAGTATCCATTTATAGAGAGAAGGCAAGATGGAAAGGGGGAGAGACATCTCTAACTCCAGGAAAAAGGAAAGGCTGATCAAAGACCAAAGTCAAGGCCAGCAAAATAGCTCACCAGATTAAAGTACCTGCAAGCAGGCTCAGGGGCCAGAGGTTCAATCCCCGGGGCCTGTGATGCTGGACCCACCCCTGGAGCACACTGAGATGGCAATTGAGACTGGGCATGGTGGTGTGTATCTGTAATCTCAGCTCTTAGGAGGCTGTAAACAGGCGGATCACTACGAGTCCGATCTAGTAGTGAGACCCTGAACATTCTATAGACCCTTCCCTAAAATACCAAAAAAAAAAAAAAAAAAGGCCAAGTCAGAAAAGTTTCAAGAGAGAACATGAACAAAGTCATAAAATAGGTGAAAAAAAAAAGAAAAGGAGAATAAAATAGTGAAGCGCTTCCTTTGTCACCCTCTCCTAGGTCTACTTCATGCTCCACCTCCAGCCTCTTCATTGTTCAGCTATTTTAATGAATTTCAATTAGCACTGATGTGAAGCATGTGGTTAACACCATAGTTTTAACTTCCAATTCATCAAGGTATCTCTTTTCCTAAGCAAAGATTTTCCTGAGACCCACTGCCTTGCCCCTTTCTTTTCATCATATATTAAAGGTTTCTGGGAACCTCTAAATTTCCCATTTATGCTGATGCTCCCACTTGGTATGCTGAAGCTATTTCACACCATTCGTTATGAATGAGCTGCAACAATGTGGCAACAGCACTCAGCAAATAGCTCTGGACTTCCAGGTGCCGTTACATGCAAGTGAGACTAAATGTATGCATTTCTAGCAGGAATAATGTAGTTCCTGTTGACATTACTCACAGCTTTCCCAAGAAGACAAGTATTAATCAGACAATACTGGTGTAGTTCTCAGTGTATAAATATTTGGGTGTCTGGCTAAACAATGCCCTAACCTTTAAAATGCATATAGACTTTATGCTTTAAACAAGATCATCAGTATAAAGGGCAATTTAGGACAAACAAAAGGAAGAATTTCTTTGCACAGGACGATGGATGCATGTAGAGCCCATTATCTGAAGTTTGAATGACAAAAATAAACCCAAGAAAGATTTAGGTAAGTCAGCAGTCACAAAGTTCTATGAATTCTTTCCTCAGAACCACTCACACATTGCAGCAGATGCTTTAGTCCTGGCCTCTTGGGAGGCTGATGAAAAAGGATCACTTGAGCCCAGCAGTTTAAGCCAAACTGGGCTATATAGCAAGACTTCTCTCAAAAAAAAAAAAGTGGGGTGGGGCTGGGGAGATGGCTCAGTAGAATAAGTGCTTGCCTGGGAAGCTCAAGGGCCTGAGTTCAATCCCCAGTTCTAATATATATATATATATATATATATATATATATATATATATATATATATATATATATATATATATATATATCCCTTACATGTCTGTCTCTTCCCTTTGGTTTCCACTATCTCCATTTTGAAAAATATGCATTTACTATACCTTCTAAAGAAATCTTTTAAAATTTCAGAAGCTCAGATATATTTTTCTAAAAGTTTCTAATTTAGACAGTGGGATATATGAGTATATACCCAGTGTTAACAGAACAGATGGACAGTAATTGCTTCAAAAGTTAAGGAGAGATTTTTCAGGGCAGGAAAAGTTCCAGAGAAGGATGAACTTGATACGGGGTAGGATGGCAACACTATAGGCCAACCCATGAAGGCAGCTGGGAATACATGAGACAATTTTGAGTAAGTTAACTGTCTCAATAAAAACAGAGCTCATGTGAAGAAAATTCACACAGGAGATCAGGAAAAAGAACTTCAGAAACCAGATATTGGATATACCTGCTAAGAAGGTCACAGAATCGGGACTGTTCTATAAAAAATGAAAACTCAGTCAAGGAATCTGAGGAGGAAGCTCTGAGAAGCAGCAGCTGAGCCCCAGGTTGACAGTAATGATGTCAACAGAGAAGAAGGGACACAGGAGGCCACAGTGCTCTTCCCGGCACAGGGCTGCCTGGCTACTCTTCCTTTTCCAACTTGATGAACTCCTGCTCACAAATCCTCATTTCATACTATACCAGGTCAGAGTCCTCTTCAGACCCTATGCTGATCTTACACACATACATTAGTTGCCACTCATCATAGAGCCTTCCTACCACAGCTGACCAGTCCTTTGCTAAATCCAACTTGCATACAGTTCGTTAGTAATAAACACATACAGGCCACCCATGCTGCCCAGCCCTGTAGTAGGTATAAAAAGAACGGCTGAAGACTTGGATTCTGATAGAATGTCCTTTACACCACTTTTTGTACAGTCATCCCAACTTCTACCTCTCTCCCCTTCTCCACCCCACGCGTGGACTGAATCACCATAGCTCTTCACTCTTCCTGAGCTAAAACAGAGAAAACAAAAAAGGTTGGGGGTTGTGGACCTGGCCTGTCACCAAGATGGTTGTAGACATTTGTGGATGTGTACATGTGAGACTTTTAGGGGTACTACATGGGATGTTTGGAGACTCCCCAGTATTGGAGTCCTATCATCTGGCAGTTCCTATAAAGCCTAAAAATACTTCTTTGGAGGATCTTTTATGGTGTTTCCATTGCTCCTTTGGTGGGATTCTTCCATGCAAGAGAACTATCCACTCACCTATGCATAATCTTATTCCTCCTCCTTTAAATTTACATCAGCCATTGCATCCCAGGAACATAAAAGCTGATTAATACACTACATGATTGATTTTATATGGGTGTTAGCTTCAATCCAGGTTATTAAAGAAGATTTGATAATATCCCTACATGCTAAAGGGATAAATTCAGTATCTTTGGGGATAAAATACATGGCCACATTAACTAATTAGTTGGACTACTGGAGGTTTTATCATTCTCTTTTATCAATAATAAAATAAGACTGGGGCGGCTAGATAACTCAAAAGACTAAAGCATCTGCTTAGGCAGGTGCAGGGACTGGGGTTCAATCCCCAGCTTTCAGTGCTGGGCCTGCCCCCAGGGCACGCTGATGGCAATTGAAACTGGACATGGTGGCACACACCTGTAATCCCAGCTGAAAACAAGAGGATCACTACTAATCTGATCTACATAGTGAGACCCTGTAGATCCTGTGCTAAATACATAATAAAATAAAATAATACTAGGAGCTGGCCTGAAAGAAAAAAGACAGCAGGGCTGATTAGAGTAGATCTCTTATCTCCCACCTGCCACCTGCACACACTGAGCCTGAAAAGAGCAGATGCCAAAGCTCTTCCTACTTAGGGAAGACCCCTGGTGGGCTTCAGACTATCAAACCTGTGCAAAAAATTATCCGGTTCTGTCTTCATGTACATGCTACATTTTACCAGCTGTAAAACTGGGGCAATCACCTCACTTTTAAGTGAGGCCCCAAAATAATGGATAGCGATTGTGTCACAAACCCCACTGAAGCTGACACATAAGCAGGTCTCACAGAGGTAGATGAGGGGCAGAGGTGGGGCCCGAGGCTTCTCTCACCCCATGCTTAGTGGCTTGGTACATGATAAAGAGCTCAGCCACCCAGTGAGGAACACACATCTAGAGACAGAGACAATGGTACTGTCTTAAAGAGACTTTCCAAGGTCCTCTTGGATGGCAGAATCCCATCCAAGGGGCAATGGCAAATTGTAAAAGATCCTCTGAAGGAGAAGCATTTTCAGGCTTTATAAGAACTGCCATGCCTGCCAGATGATAGGACTCCAGTACTGGGGAGTCTCCAAACACCCCACTGTAGAACCCCCAAAAGTCTCACATTTACACATCCACAAATGCCTACAACCATCTTGGTGACAGGCCAGGTCCACAACCCCCAACGCTTTTTTGTTTTCTCTGTTTTAGCTCAGGAAGAGTGAAGAGCTATGGTGATTCAGCCCATGCATGGGGTGGAGAGGAGAGAGAGGTAGAAGTTGATAGAAGAAAGGATTTTAAAATACCATGTCCTTGAGCCTAGAAGCCACACAGAGTGGGTGAGTCACAATTCAGAGTCTTGATTACTACCAACTATTTTGAAGAACTGAAGAGAATCCTCAGCTTTGTATTGCTGAAGAGTAAACAGATAAACAAAGTGGCTTGTGTGAAATGTCATCCAACCCTGGGGTAGAACGAGCCCTCTGCACAGCTGCAGAATTACACTGATGTGCCAGCTTTTGCAATGCTATTTCATATACAAGAGCATAGGAAAGGAAGCTAAAGAGAATGATGTGTTACTATGAATTCAAATCCCTAGTGTCAGGAAAGAGTTGTGACAGGAAAAGGATAAGAGAAGGGATCTCTTCCCCCTTTCTGTGCCAATTAGCCTAGATCCACAAATGCTAGTGTTTTAGCAAAGCATGTCACTGATCTCACTCAGCTTCCTGGAAGATACAAAAATGATAACTGAAAGAAATAAATTTCCAAGACCTCAAAAGAAATTCATAAGCAGTTTAAATGTATGTAGTCTCATTAACTAACAAAATACATAAGCTGTGCTCATGTGTGGCACCCCTGCCCTGTACTCCTGGCACTTGGGAGGCTGAGGCAAGAGGATCACCATGAGTTCAAGGCCAGCCTGGGCTATGTTGTGAACTCAAGAGCAGCATAAGTTACAAAGCAACATCTTGTGTCAAAAAGCTAAATAAATAAATGGTTAAATACCTAGAAACAAACACAAAGAAAAAGCTGAGAATGCGAGTGTGTGTGTGTGTGTGTGTGTGTGTGTGTGTGTGTGTGTGTGTGTGTGTGTGTGTGTTTGGCTATCAGAGGTGGAGAAATCTAACAGTAAGGATGTCAATGAAGTAACTTATTGGGCAGCACTAGCAGTGGAAACATGGAGAAAAATACGATGCCAACCATGGGCAGGATTTGGAATTCAAATCCATGGCACATGCATGTCAAGGAGCTGTTTGAGTTATGGGGCTATAATTCCGTCGAGGAATGCTGAGGACTGCATAAGCCACTTGAGTCTACAGAAATTACTACCCCATATTTCAGTCACCTGTGGTTTGTTCTATGAGCAATTTACTGACTGCTTTTGCACAGTAAGTTGTGTCAGACTTCAAACTTTGCAATATTTCTTTGCAATTTGATTTGTCTTTTACCTGAAAATTTGTCTATTCTTATAATAAAACTTGATTGAGCATTTATTACAAGTATCGTGCTTGAGAGAAGTGAATTGTTCAGTCCCCTTTGGAACCTCCAGCTGCCATGTGCTTTAAGCCCTTAAGGTTATCCAACACAGAAATCAGGAATCTTATGGCCAGCAAGAGTCTTGCCTGGAGAATGAATGCCTGTCCACAACAAGAAGGAAAGCAAATGTTCAAGTAGACACCAGCACAAGTGTTTTGGGTGGTGATCCCAGAGCGTTTCATCCTCAGAAATCTGAGCAGTTTTCCAGAACTGCACCCACATGGGAGAGCTGCAGCACAATAATTCAGGAAAGTTGCTTGTAAGAGAAACAGAATCAGTCAGACCGTGCTAAAATACAGGTTCCACACACACAGTTCATGCGCACCACCTGTCTCAAAGCAGCTAACACACGTCACTGAGCAAAACCAAGGCCTTCCTAGCACAGGCATGCGCTGCAGCAATTTTAACCATGCTAAGACACCTCCTGCTTCCTTCACGCCATCAGTGCTGTTATTCACCTGTGTAAGACACTAGAGGTGGAGAGAGAGAGTTCTCGACAGTGTTAGTTGTCTCCAAAGGATGAGTGTTACAGGTTAGATCTAAAATGTCCTTCCAGCCAGCTGTGGCAGCACATGCATGTAATCCCAGCACTTGGCAGGCTGAGGCAGGAAGACCATCAGAAGTTCTTTGCTACATGATAAGTCCAGGCTACCTGAGCTATATAGCTTATCTCAAAAAAAAAAAAAAAAAAAACAGTGCCAGGGAGATGGCTCAGTGGAATAAGCAGTTCACTGGCAAGCACAAGGGCCTGAGTTCAATCCCCAGTTCTGCCAATAAATAAATAAAATGAAATGCCTCTGGTGACTTTCTACTGGAGGCAAAGCCTTCCTAGAGATTGGTCCTTGGGACACAACCCAGAAGGGAGTGCTCTCACTCCCCACTCCTCCCTGCTGTCTGCTTCCTGGCTGTGGTTTGGTGCTTCTTCATCACACCTTTCCACCGCATTTCTTTGCAGCCAGCAAACCACAGGCTGAAGCTGTGAGCCAAAATAGACCTCTCCTCCCTTGTGTTGCCAGTGTAGGGAGGAAAGTGACAATGAGGACACAGCAGAACCTCACACTTACTAATTAGAATTCAGGTTATGGAATCCAGGAGCAACCACATCTTAGACATTCAGGATTTTCAAAGTTTCTAAGCAAAGAAAGATGTTTCTTCTTTTCTATGCTAAAGAGAGGGCACATCTGGAAGTGCTATGAGTTATAAACCATCAGTACTGTAAGGGCAAAGGAACAATAGGAGAGGCAAGAGGCCGTAAGGACAGCTCTAAGAGGCCTCCCTGTGCTCAAACCATCTTGTTACCAGCATCTGTCTTTAATCAGACCCATGTGTAAACATGTGTCTTACCTTCTGAAGGAAATGTCAGTGTCTATCTTTATGTCCACCACTGTATTAGGGTTCTCCACAGAAACTTAACGCAGGGAAATTATGGAAGCTGAGATGGTCCATAATCTTCCATTTGTAACTTGGAGATCCAAGAGGGTCTTTGGTACAACTTGTTATAAGTCCAGAAGCTCAGGAACTGGGGATGCTGAGGATATGGATCTTTTAATCCAAGAGCAAAAGAAGATGACAGGAGGTGACCTAGCTCGAGCAGTGAGGCAAAGGGGAAACAAAAGAAGGCTGTCTAAATCCACACTTGACCTATTCAGGTTCTTAGTATATTGAATGGTGGCCAACCACATACACGAAGGCAGTCAATTCTGCTGAATCAAAGAACGCTTTGTGAACCTGTGGGGAAATTTCTCTGGGAGCTGTAGCTGGAAGTGTAACACAATATGCATGTCTTTAGCTTACTTAGGTGTCCTGAATCATCCTTCAAGTTTCTTGTGCCAGAGCAAACTCCCTCCTAGAGTATGTGAGTTCCTACAGAGATAGTGAGCCATCTCTAATTGTCACCAACCCACTGTCAAAGAAATGAACACCCATGGTGATGATGAAGGTGATGGTGGTATGTATATTGGTGATGATGGTGACAGTGATGGTGATGGTGACAGTGATGGTGAACAGTGACAATCACAATACCTATCGCATATTCTTGTTGTAAAGATCCAGTGAGCTCATACAGTAGGTTACTATGCTTGATACACAGCAGGTGACAAGTAAATGTTGGATATAATTACTTCTTTGGGCCAATAACCTCATATTTCCAATACTGTGAAAATTATCAAGTCAGTATTTATAACACTAGTGACATGCCTAGGAGTTACTAGCTCTGACATTATCTTTAAGACAACTATTGTGCAAATGCAAATCACTAATAACTGCTATTCTCTCTCCACACCATTTGTTTCAATTATCCTTTGAGGGCTGTGGTTTCACTTCTGCTCCCTTCACAAATTCAGGTCCCACACCTCCTACTGGATCCTCAAATTCAAGACTTCTAGAACCAAACTTCTCTTCCCTCTCAAGCCCATTCTCCTCCACAGTTGTTACATCCAACAGCAGAATCATGGGAGAGAAATTTCAGTGTCACCTTCATCAGCTCTCTCCCGGGTGCTCTTCACATCCAAGGAGTCCTGGTGTTTCTTCTGCAGAGGAACTGGTAGGACTATTAGGGGAGACCCCTCTTGTCCCTGTCCCACACCCTCAGCCCCATGTCAGGCCTCCAGCCTCACTCTGAGCCAACAAAATCAGATCCAGTCACCCCTCCGTAGCCTATTTTCCAACTAGTCCTGCATCCAGACTGTGCTCCAATAAATCTCACTTAAACAGAGCCCTTTTTGTTGTTAGTCCCCTGCTCAAAAACCCTCCTCACCAGCAAACCTTGGTCATTGTACATCACCCAGCAGTCTGTCGGATTTCTGCCATCTTCCTTTGACTTCAACTAATGCTAGAAGGAGGCCAGTGAGGGCAGGGAAAAAAGCAGAAGGGCTCCTACACCATCAACACTTGTAAACACACAGGGTAGAGAAGAGACCTGGGCTGCCCCTCCACAGCAGAACTTCTCTGACTCTTCCACCTTTCCAGGCTGCCTGGGTTGTTTGCATTAACAAGGATTTGAAGGACACATTGCTAAGGAAGAGCTACACAGCAAGCTTGCCATGGCCAAACACAGCCCAGGTAGGCAATCCTCAGCCTCAGATTCTAACAATTCCTCCTCTAAGTCTTCAAAGCAAGAATTCTGTCAGTGAAATAGACCAGGGACCTTGTAGACACACAGAGCAGTAACACAGCAATTCCCAGGGTGAAGAAACCGCTTCATTTTTCTCTTTGTTTGCCGAAGTTACCTTTCATTCAAAGATAAGCTACTTTAACTTTGGCCATTTTAAAAATAAAAGTCTGTTGCTAAGAGGAACCAGCCCAGCTGGGAAGGGTTTAATGGGTGCTGACAGTGACACCATCTACAAACAAAATAGGCGGCCCTTGAGCAAGAGTAAGCCAACTTGTTTACCTCTCAGAGGAAGACAAAAATTTGAATATCAAGCCATGAAACATGCAGCACAAATGGCAGGAAAGCATTCAACCCACTTCTGATAGCACAGCACACTGGAAAGGCCAACAACCCCTTTAAGGTGAAGAAAGAAAGGCCCCTTGTCAGGCCAGATGTTCAGCTCAAAGACCAGAACACCCATGCCAGTGCTAGAAGAGTCTGTAGCTAACTGCATGGAGGATGCTTTATGCTTGCTCCCAAACATTTCTGATTAGGATCCAAATAAGCAGAGTGGAATGGTAAAGGTTTACAGGTCAAGAGAGCAAAGAGGTTTGATGGGATAGAAACCAAATTGTTATTTCCGCATCTGCTTAGGGGGTCTGCCTATTTTCTATTTTATGAATATTCTCATGGCATGGGAGGTGGGTGGAATTTGGGATGTTACCTTATTGTAAGCTATTCTAAATGGTAAGAAGCGCATGTCTGAGCTAAGATTTCAAATATCCTACATGTCCTTTAGATCCTGTGCTGCCATATGCAGATGTGTGGAACATTTAAAAATGACATCTAAGCCAGGCATGGTGGTGCAGGCCTGTAATCCCAGCAGTCAGGAGGCTGAGGCAGGAGGATTGTTGTGAGTCCGAGACCAGCCTGAACTACAAAGTGAGCTTAAGGCCAGCCTAAACTGCATAGTGAGACCCTGTCTCAAAAAAAGACAAAAAACAAAAATAAATAAATAAAAAATAAAAATAACATCTGTACTTCCAAAACATCACTGCACATCTCTGCCCCCAAGACACAACAAGCACATGTCTTTGCCCTGTCACTTTACACAAGTTGACCTCCCCAAGCCTCTTTCTCTGCCTGTAAAATGGGAATCATAATTAATTGGAGAGGTTTGTACACTAATTGGGACAATATTTGTACAAGCAAAATTTGGCTCATTTTAGGGTGGGACCCTACAAAGGCCTGAGGAGACCTTCACAGCCCTCCGCTCCTGGAGTTGCCACTCTTCACAAGTACTGGGCATGAAGGTAAAAGCAGGGGAGGGTAGGACAGAGTATTCCAGAGACCCATGTTTCTTTAAAAACACTCGTCTGAAATTCTAGCACGGAGTTATACACTTAAAAAATTCATTATGTTGTTCTAATTATACGAGAGCCTTACAACTAAAACATTCTCCTAATCATCTAAGAGACCACCATTTAACAGTATATCAGATGCAAAAAATTTCAGATTTTCCTCCTGGGTATGAAGTCAAAACACTCAAATGTGCAAAAGAGAAGCAAAAATGGAATGAAGACATTCACAGCAAGCTGTTTCATAGCCATTAGTTATCATTTACACATCAAATACATACAGCATTAAGAACAAATGTACAGGAGCTCCACATTTATGTACAGTAGTCAACATAGTGCACAATTCAAATCTATCTTACAATCAAGTGTACAAGTTTATATATGGCTTTATAAACTACTAACAGTAACTGTGCTAAAGTAATTTGTAGGTCCAGAAATAAGCACTGGAATGTCACCTCCATGTTGGGCCTTTTTTCGGCAAGACGCTCTTCATTGTGTTTCGAGAAGGTGCAGGCAAATGTCACCTGGCAGTGTCCACCAACCGCCCCCACACAGCTGTAACTTGTGTTCAAATCATGCCAACATTGGCCCTTGATGGCTCACATATCTGAAGATAAATCTGTATATCACCCACATATTCGGATACATAGGGTTATAAACAAATCAAAGGTAGATAATCATGAAATGATGATTACCAGATGTTACCAGAACATGCTTTTCAGGTTGGCGCTCAAATTCTGTGGCCCACACTCCTGCATTTGTGGTACTTGTGTTCCTCTTCCTTTCCTGTTTTGCTCCAATCAGTGTGTTGTGAAATCTTTCAGGAACTTTCAAAGCCTTCTAAATCAAGTGGTCCCAAAAACAGCATTAAAAGGAGTGCTCATAGATGTTACAATTATTTGTTCACTCTTCCCAAACCCTAACCACAAGTACCTATAAAAATAAATAAATACCTTGAACTAAAGTCCTGGGCCCATGCCTATTTTATGTCCACTTGACCATACATGTTACAGACTCACTAATTACCTACAGTCTCTGGGAGCTACCAGTAAACACCCCTTGCACCATTCCTTAAACTTCATCGAGTACCCTAGAATATGCATTTTAAAAATTCTATGCCAGCTATGGCTTTTTAAATGTATATCTTGTGTTAGTAGGCCAGCATATACATACACAACAGTGTGTACATATATACATTTGTGTATATCATAAAAATATACCAAGGAACATGCACAGAAAGGTTTGTGATACATGAATAAGCACAAAGATTCAGAGATCACTGCCAAAATGGTCTAAACAGTTAAGAAAAAAGAAACCCTTCTCTAAAATAGAATACATAATCCTTTGCATATTTTTTATTTATAAAACAAAACACCAATGCCATGATCCCTTTTGAGAGATAAGAGGGAAGTTACAAAATCAAAGGGGTGAATTTCTTGGGGCAAGCACTCAGGGCTGCTGCACAAATGTGCAGGCCTAGCTTCAATAGGGCAAGTCAGGCCACAAGCATGGAAGTTGAAGTAGTGATAAACACAGCTCAGTATTTTCTGCACTGGACATTTTTACGTTCATAAGCAATCCTTTCCTCACACAGGTTGCATTTACTTTTGATTTAGAGAGACTTCTCCTTTGATTAGTAAGATGCCACCAGAGAGAACTTGCCCCACACCTAGCTCATCTCTAACACAGTCACACCACATGTTTGCTAGAAGCCCTGGCATTTGTTGCTGTTTTCGTCTTTCCTCCCACTCAGTGAAATCCTACAACTCCTACATGAATGACTCAAGTGTCTCATTTTTCCAACCATCACTATAGAGAAACTGTCACCATGTCAGTGTTCGTGTTGTCACACATCCAGTGCCATGTAGATAATTGGGGAAAGCATATGCCTACAGTAAGCATGATCTGATCCCATGAGTATTATTACTGGAGGTAAAATCATTTTGAGAGGAGTAAAACATGTCACCCCTACTGGAGTAGAGCTCTCTTGGACATTTGAATGCTACCTTTAGCCTTATTGGTGCAAAAATATCACACACAGTTAAAGGTTAAAAATACAATCATTGGGAAGATAATAAACCAAACATGATCTCTTAGAGTTTCCAGAGGATGGGGATAGAAGGAAATTTGAAAGAACATTCACTTCTGTTCTGAACAACTATTAAAGAAAAAAGGCCACAGATTGCTTTTTTAAAAGGAAGATGGTTAAATACATGGAGTGCTCATCTTTTCTCCCTTCTATGAATAATTATATGCTGTCTGTTAACAGTTTAGCTACCACTAATTAATATGACAATTCAAAAGCTAGATGTTAGTTTTCAAAAGTGAAGGGGTAATTTTTGAAAAAGAAAAGTATTAGAGAAACAAAAAGTTAGATATTGCTAATAAAGGAAAACTATTCTAGAGCTACAAATCAATAACAAATAAAAATAAATGTCTCCTGATGTTGTAGCATAGGGGGATTAATATTACTTAGTAACTCTACATTTTATAAAATTATACGTATATATATGTATATGTCTATAGTTAATAGAATGTCTCAAGATATCTAAAGCTATAATAAGGGACAAAAGGATTTTTAAATATGTAAAATGGCCATCAAGATCATGACTGAAATTATTTGTGTACAGAACTTTCAAGTACTGTATTAATCTTTTACTCCATATGATTTGTTTCTCTGATGAAACAATCCACATCCATTTTTTTTATTATTTCAATGGTCTTCTTTATTTGTCTACAAATTAAACATGCTGGGGTTAAAAAAAAAAAAAAAAAAAGAAGGACTTGCCTGAGTTCTCTATCACTAAAAGTCACTGTCCTTTTATTGAAATTATGCTCAACAACTGTTCTGTGGAAGAATGAATAAATACAAGAAAATGTGATTACACAGATCTTATTGCTGTGAGCAAAAACCCAGCCACTTCACGCCCACCTTTCACTCCAGCCTGACAGCCTTTCCTTGAAGAAGTGGTAGGCTTCGGGGCTGAGATGCAGCTCAATTGGCCCCGAACTCATTTGACTAATTCACTTTTTGGGTGGTTAAAAGACAGATGATGACTACAAATCCCCATTACTTTCAAAATTCCAAATCTGTCAAAACAAAATTACTTTCTCATACAACATAAGACAGCACTTTCTTCCTTCTTTTTTAACCCACAGTCAAAACGTGGATAAGAATGGAAATGACTTGCGCTTGTATATTTTACACCAATTGTTCTCCTCTCTGGATATGTTAGACACTGAACAGACACCAACAACAGTAATATTCAAAGACTCTAGGATAAGACATCTTCAACTCGGGGCTGTGAACCCCCTAAGGAATCCATGAGCATTTTCAGATCTTTAAATCTGAATTTGTATGTACAATTTTAGATATTTGCATGTAGGCATTTTTCTGGGAATAAGGTATGGGATTTTCATTTGATTATCAGTGGAATCCTTGACAAAATGGTAAACAACTACTTTAGAGTATGTGGCCCACTTTCTCAGCAAACTTTTTTGCACACAGCCTTTAGGGAAGGAAACAGTGAAAGCTTTGCTTTTAGAGCAGGAGATGGTAATGAGCTGGGAATTCTTCATGCGGAACTGATGAAGCTGGGCCCTAAGAGATAGGTCTGATTTGGGCCAGTGGAAAGGAGACAGGGGCATTTCAGGAGGGGGGCAGCATGCGCTGAGGCAGCAAGATGGGGAGCCCTGAGGCATGGTTAGCCCCCCGGCACACAGATCAGCCACTGCACTAGAGCGCTCCCCAAGAGGAATCACGGGACATGAAAGAATAAAGAAATAACAATACCAGGCACTGAGGAGCCTGCAATTCCTCATCTGAGAAAGTGGGGTGCCCCATGGGGGCCAGAAACCTTTTTATAAAAAAGAAAAAGATTACTCCAGTGGTGATGAGTAAGATGGATTTGTGATCAAACACATAGGAGACTCGCTGAGGAGATTCTGCCAAAGGTTCCCCGTAAGTCAGAATGCCACGTCCGCTCTGTTACCCCACCAGACCCAGTGTGCATCCTGGAGCCAATCCAGGGTAAATATTCAGTAAATAAGCAATCGGGCCCAGATTATTCAAAAGATAAATAAGAATGAGAAGTTGTGGGGAACTGGGAATCCATCTTGCTGTTACAGAGCCTAGCAGTACTGTGCAAGGAAAGAACATCGAATATGCGTTTCCAGAGTTGGCCTGAACCACGCTGCCTAAATGGGAGGGAAGGGAATGAGGAAGGATTCCAAGCACACTCAGGGGCACGGGTGCACGGGTGGTTCCTCGGGAGCACATTTTACGAGGAAATCAAGCCACATGGCACAAGGAAAAGAACTCTCCAGGACAACTTGGGAGACCTCAGCTTTGGGTCCCACATGTATGACACAGCCAGGAGCAGTGCCACAGGCTCTCTTGGAAGGGGCTTTCTAGAGCTGATGTGTGAACTGATGCTGTGCCTATGACTGTATACTTTCTCCTGAGAAAAGTGAGGCAAGACCCAGGAGCCTGTAACCTCTCCTTGAGCCCTACCCCTCTTGCTACAGCATATTGTAAAATGTCTACATGCTCAGGTAGGGTGCACGTGAGGACTAGGCTGCCCTTGTGGCTCAAGGCCCACTGATTCTAAGTCTTCTGGAAGCCCCTGGCCTTGTCAGTGTCACTATTCACAATTAATTAGAGAATAGCACAATGGCAAGGTCCAGCAGGGAGCCCATCACTGCTGAAATTTATCCCATCCTTCTACCCATTCTGATGGGCAGCAAAGTACACAACAGCTGCTTGCTAATCTTGATGAGTGGCATGGTAGGTAGATACGAAGGAAGACTTTATTTTTATAATAAAAGGTTTTTCAAAAGCATGTGACCCATGAAACTTCTTCAGTCAAAAGCATCTGTTAAAGATCATAACTCCTTAAATTACTTCCTAATAAAAAAGAAATCAGAGCTTGAAGAAGCAAGCCAAACCAAGATAGTTCCTAATTTCCTGTTAGTTTCCGTGTCACATAAGTAGCACGTATTCACCACACTGAGGAACACTTATAATCTAGGGTTAGCTTAAGAATGAGGCTCACAAAAAAGCCTTCCCAAAAAAGACTCAAACCATGGTGATTTTTGTCTTGGCCATTTTTTTTTCTTTAACCATATTGGGAAATTAAGACTGCAGCAGATTATAGGGTTCCAAGTCAAGTCTTTGCCTATAAAATGCTGAGTGCCTATAAAATGTGAGTGTCCACTCACATCCCTGAAGGAGGTACCTGAATGAATGCATTATCTCACAATTCACCTGGAACACTGGCTGTCTACACCCTTGCCCTCCAAGCACTGCATGATTAAAAACATGTATACCTTATATACTCAATTATTCTTACAGTGAACATCCATCTCATTTAGTGCTCTACAGTAAAAAATATATAGTGGACAAAATTTCAGGCCTTTCTTTCTGGATGAAGGTGGAAAGAGGTAAATTCAATCATCACACAGCCAGGTCCACAGTCCACCTATTCATTATAGTCACATTTGCAGGTCAGGAGAGTCCCTAGTGTCATAGAGCTGCTACTGCTGCCTTAAAACAAACTTTCTACAGAGAGTAGAGACAAAAAGTCCTCCCAAATTATGTGGAAACTGAAGACAGGCTTACTCATGCTTATCTTCTCTACCCTATTCATGGTAAGCATCAAAAAGCCCCTCGAATAGGTACGGTTTTAATAAAATATGAGCAACTACGTTTTCTGAAGAGTAAGAATTGTGAGCTTAGAATATTTAAGCATTTGTTCCCAGATTGTTTTTCAAGAGTGATACTCAAAAAGGTTTTTCTTTTTGATTCAAGTGAAGTACAGGAATTGTTCAAAAGCTTATGTCTTTTAAGAAATTCCTCTTAGGCAGAGATGATGGCGCATGACTGTAATCCCAGCACTCAGGAGGATGAGGCAGAAGGATCATGAGAGCTCAAGGCCAATCTGGTCTGCATAATGAGTCAAAGCCCAGCCTGAGTACACACTGAGACTCTGCCGAGATAGAGAAAGAGAGAGAGAGACAGAGAGAGAGAGAGCCTAACTGATGATAAAAAATCCTTTCGTTAAAAGCAAAGTAGCTTTGTTTGCAGTTATAAACTTCAATGCTGGCTCTCCTGTCCCAAAGCCGCACCCTCATCGCACAGGATTCTCACCCCAAATTTTCTCAGAAAATGTCCTAAATCAACAAAAACTATCTTCAGACATAAGAGCGTTTCTCAAATGTGGATCAGCACAGTAGCTCTCAAGCCCTGTGGAGAGCCAGGGAAGAGGGCAAGGGTTAGGGATCCTTAAAAAACATTGTGACCCATTCTGAACACTGCCCAGCTCGCACTTGGCAACAGACGAAAACACCAAAAGAGTTGCAACAATAAAACTGTAGAGAATGTTTTGGTAAAGTAACATGACCCTCATCCTAGTCCATCTTTTCAATACGTCTTTACAAGGCTTGTTTCAAAAAAGACATTAAAAGTTGGCACGATTCTGCCTACAAAAATCAATCGAATACTTCCCTTCTCCACTCCAGTCTTCTCCCCCATATTCTTGAGCTTTATCCAGGACATAACAAAGAACAACATTCCAGTGTGAGCTCAGACTACAGTAGAAACATTTTTTTTGTAAAAACACTGTAGACTTGAAGACCATGTTAAATTGATAATGACTCATAAAACTATTTCCAATGTTCTTTCAGTGAAAGATTCAAAAAGATCTCAATGGGGAATGACAACAAAGCCCTGACAGTGACCTTGTGTATGCCTCATCCACTCAAATTTTGCCAGTGACTGTGGTCACTGTAGCCCAGATAGCAAATTCCTTTGCTTTCGGATCTTCACACAAATGAAGCACAATAAAGACTTAAGTGTTGTGTTCCTGTCACAACACTTCCAAGAGGTTGAAAGAGCCATAGGAATGTGACCGCATAAATCCCCACAACAACCCTGTGAGGTAGGTAGGTGGAGGGTATTATCATCCCCACTTTACAGGTGGGAGAAATGAGGCACGCAATAGTTAAGGGACTGGCCCCCAATCACAT
>PVKA01040125.1:0-18987 GCA_004027165.1 Ctenomys sociabilis | reverse complement strand
ATCAGGATGTGTGTGTATAGACAGTACAGTTGGGATAGATAACGCTGTGCTTCTACATAATTCTATGAGAGGCAAGATCTGCACTAATGGTGGTTGGACAGGATATTATGTCGGCTTTTAGTGCTATGGTCATCCACTAGGTAAATAATTATTGAATCTTTGATATAATTCAGCTATAAAAAACCTGTAAATATAATTTTATGTATGCACCTTGTACAGTACCAAAACGTTATGAAAACAGTTTGCAATGTATTAATTCATCGACTCTGTATGGTTAAGGTGTCTTGAAACTGTCTGATTGACATTTGTATTTTAATAAAATAAAAATAAATGGAAAAAAATGTTATGAGTGTTGGGTACACTGCATCAGTGAGGAGAAGTGGTTACGACACTAGGCGAGCACTTAGTTCTGTAGACCTCCTCTACGTGCACACTGCCCATTCAAGCATGAACTCTCACTGGTAACTCCAGCAATTTGGTTAATACCATCACCATCCAATTTCCTCTTCAGGAGTCTCTTAATCCAGTGAAGCAAAAATCAACATTAACCTGCATGCTGTTCTTAAAGTCTATGATATTTTCTGTAAAAGTAGCAAGAAAATAAATTAAGACACTATCTTTCTACCAAGAAAGAAGGAGAAAAAATAAGAGGTAAGTTTACTGGGAAAATATAAATAATTGATGGATCTTGGTAAAGTTTATATGGAATGTTTTATTTTGTTCTTAAATACGTGTTTTCTATAACTTTAAAATTGAACATAAAAATGAAATTTACAAAATAGTCTTATTATAAAATTTATTTTCTCTTGTCCTGAAATTTGGAGCAATCAGCTCTGCCAGACAAGCACCAAACTATGTGCTTTCCTGGCTCTGGGCTTTCCAACATACTGTTTCATCTTCCCCAGATTCTTCTGAGATTTCTCTGCTTCTCTGAAGCCACATATCCTTTAAGACAATAGCATCATCATTTATTCTCTAAGACGTGTGGCATTCATCCAACCTTCCAGCTATAGAATTGACCCTTTCTCTGTTGGTTCTCAGTATCTGGTCTATGCCACTAATATAGTCTATTATTAGAGTAGGCTGTGTTGGACCAAGAAAACAAAAGGTAATACAATTAAGGATTTCTTTTTATACTACCCAGGTGTTAAGGAAAGCCTGGAAAACAGGCTATACCCATGTGGTCACAGTATCTTAATATGGGCTTCCATATATATGTATAAGAGAGAATGGGACTAAGACATTAAGAGAGTTAAAACTCCTTATTGGAAACAACTTAATTCAATTCTGTTTCTTTTTCCTTCATTAAGTGAGTCATATGGACAAAATGATTCTCCAAAAGGGTGGTGAGTGCAATTAGTCTAAAAAGAAACCATGGATATCTGAGGATGCCCACATTCAGGTTTTGTAAAGTCATATAAAAACTATCATTATGTAATAAAGGTTTTTAATAATTTTAGTGAGAAACAAATAGTAATGAGACAGATTCAAAACCGATTAGTAGGACAGTTTCAATAATAAATACATTGAATATTGTTATCTTGGTGGTTGTTCATTGTACAAGATGCAGACATGATATTCTGTCCAAAAACACTATCAGAACAAATCTTTTTATTCATTGAATCAAGAGGACATAACTGTGTATCTATTCTACCTAATTTGAATATATAGATACAAAATGGTCATTCTTTTTTTGTGTAGTTTTGCCAGAGAAGGGTATTCCATCATCATTTAAATATTGTAGGTAAATTCAGCAAAATATTTCAATATAGTCCAGTAGTCCATAATAGTAGTGGGTTATCCATAGGACTGGCAATGTCAGAACTTGTTGCCTTGAGCCTTTTACAGCCCAGCATATTAATATATATACTCAAAGTAAACATATTGATATGTTTACTTTGTATAACTTCGTTTTTATACTTTTCTGCTGGACCAAGATAAAGAAAGAACTATATAACAAGAAATGTAACTTTTGTATCTGATAAGGTCAGTCAAGTCCCCTAAAGATTTATCCTGAAACCCTACACCATACTTTGTAGATCCTTTGACAGTGTCAGCCATGTGGATGAGTCATGGCCATTGCTTGACCAATTTGCTCTCTGTGAAAGCCTGAGAGAATGTTTTCTCTCCATGTTACTCTCCTTGGGCATACTCAGCATCATCGATTGCATTCATCTATATTGTATAGTCTCCCTAGTATAAGAACTCAAAAGAAGAAATACAAATAGAAAGGTATAGCACAATTAAAAGGAAAGCAAGAACTTGGGGTTTAAACAACAAAGACAGGGCAAGGAGAAAAGCTAGGAAACATGACAGGGGAAAAGCCATACATTTATACACAGAAGATGGACATGGCAATGATCCTGCAAAACATGACCAGGTTTTAGAAACTAGCAGTTAATTGTAGGATTCACACCCTGACTAACTATATATGCTGATACCTGTGAACTAAGCAACTGCACTGAAGATAGCAATGTGTAATAGTGGGGCCATGCTTGGAATGCCTGTCATTCTGGTCTTCTAAATATGTACTGCTTGTCATGACATACCAATTCTTGCCATACTGTCTCTCAAGTAAATGTTTGTTTTAAAAAAGGGTAATAAATGAAAAAAAGGGACAAATAAAAAATGTCACAGGACTATCCTGCTACAATACTGTAGATAGTTAGATTTCTAAATTTCTTTGAAAAAAATTAAGTTTCCATGTCCTAGACATTCTAGACATTCCTTCACCTAACTCCTTGATCCTACTATTTAGTGTTGAAGATACTTAATTAATGCCATCTGATTGAGGGTACCTATGTGACTTACCCAAAGTTATAGAAATATTCAGACTTGAATACATGTCCAAATTTCTGTGTCTGAATACTTTCTTATTTATATCACCCAATTAAAATACATAGATTTTCTTGACATGGTACCACTTTTGTTAAGCTGTCACCTTCCAGTAGAAAGTATTCCAAATTCACTGTGCCAGTTGATATGTTACAGTCATCATATGTGATAACCTGTTTTTGAAATGTATTGGCAATCATAGAAATACATTGATTAAAGTTCAATAGATAAAACACATTTTATGTTTCAACTTGCTATGTATGACTTTTCATTTCTACTTTTAAGAGTGTCTTTTCCATCATTTCTTTTTCACAGCCTTTTTTCATTACAAACTAGACCACAAGACATTTTAGAATTATGTACCTTTAATAACAAAGGGTAAGAAAATTCCAAAAGACATCAAAAGATACTGAAAATATTAAAAATCATGGTAAAACATCCAAAATAATCTCATAAGTATGTCATAGGTCCATGATTGAATTATAAAAGTAAAACAATTGAGTTGGGTGAAATTTTTCAGATTCTCATTGATCATCTTTCTCTCTCTCTCTCTTTCTATATATATATATTTATATATATATATATATATATATATATATATATATATATATATGATTATGATGATGATGTGGTCAGGTCTCAGTAGAACAATGGGTCACTAGTGGTCATATTTATATTTGGGAATGAGAAGAGTGGGATTGTTTGGAGCAACAGTGGAGGGGGAAAGGGAGGGGGATATGGAGGGAGAGGGAGGAGAGGGTGAGGGAGAGAAAGATTAGTAATATTGAATCATTATTATTTCAGTGAATGAAACAAAATAGACAAACTTTCATGGAACTGTATGGTTTTCTGTGAAATCAGAATTTCAATGCACAGCAGAAAATGAATAGAGATGATCAACTGAGGAGGCAGGACTGAGAAGGAAGTCATCTGAGAGCATCTGCTGTTGCCTAGACTCCAGGAAGTTGGGTTACATGGACGGCTCATTTCTTATTCGGCTGTAATGTTCGTCATACTGAGGAGCCAAGTAACTAATGGAAAAAATGGTGGGGCTACTTCTGCTACCAAGAATTGATAAGTGGCAAACTTAATGTTGCTTTCCTGACTCAGACTTCCAAATGTGGAGTGCAATCAATTTATATATCTTTGATTTGGGATGCAGTTTTGATATTTCCCTGTGAGGTGAGCAATCTTTAAGCACAAGATCATTTTATGAAGTTTCTAACTAACATGAACAAGCCTACTTTGATAACATAAAATTGTCAGGGACTTGTGCTTGAAATTTGAATAGAGTTCCACTGAATGGCTGCATGAGTTTGAAGAGGCACAGATCATTTTATGTAAATTATTTGTTTATGAACTGCTTTCTTGAGCACAGCTGCTGGATCCCATGGGATGAAAACTGAGTAAGAGAGAGAAGTACTTTAATTAAAGTAACTAGAGTCTTTTTGTTTGCTTTTCCCCAGTAACTATGAGTAAAATTATTAGTAATAGAATATCTAACACTCATGGTACACTATTATTGAGGCAAGCCTTAAGCTGAGATAGTTAGAGCTACAACTGTTGTCCCATTTTGCTGATGAAGAAAGTGAAGTTCAGGTGGGTAAAATTCATACTTAGCACCCTGTACCAATAATTGGAAGAAGCAGGACTTGAACCTAATGACTTGTCCTAGAATCCTGCAGTTCAAATGCATTGCTTTCCAGGGAGCATGTCTGTAATATAGAGTAAGAACTTCTAGATGATTAGGTTACATGACATAGAAATAGAATAGTCTCATTAAAATAATGACAAAAATCCTTGCTTTATCTCCCTGAACTCTGCAGAGCATTCAACTGTGGGACAAGATGGCTCCAGCCTTGCCCGTAGAAGTTGAATAGAGTGTCCTGGTATTTTACTGGCCTTGAGATTTGTGGCCCTCAAATCAGAGTCCTCCTCAGTATTTCTATCTTTCTCAATAACATTTAACTACACATGTTATTCTGGCTTGTGTAAGTTGCACCAGGACTCTGGTTATACAATGGGAATTATGAGCTATTATACAAACCAGAATTGATGAGAGGCAGACTTTAAGTCTTTCAAAATTAAAAATAAGTAACTTCAATGTGCTAGCAGAATACAAATAATGTTATGGAATTTCACTTCACACATGACAAACTGACAAACAGAAAACAAAGCTGGAATGGGATCCTTTCCTATGGTCCAGGAAACATCACCGACTCATCCTGCTTGCCAGCTAGGTCATCTCATATGCTCTTTGTAGGCCACTGTATGGTATGGTGCTCCTTTTGGACTCAACCTATTTTCTCAGAAATTCTGCCAGGAGATCTGATAGCAGATGATGCCTTCTTGTTCAGGAAAGTGGTACTTTTGTTGAGCGTTTGATCACACTTTCCTGGTGGGGACTGGCTGTCAGCTCTTCATGTTATCAGGATCAGATGTATGCCATGGAAAACGAAAAAGGTCTGTGTATTAAGCCTGCCAGAGGATACACTGACAATTGCATCAAAACTTGAAAGCACATCTTTAATAGGTAAGTCGTACAGAGGAACATTTTCATTTTGTCGAACTCAGGGATTGACAGTCAAGCCTGTGTGATAATATGAAGACAAGAAGTCTTCAGATAGTGACCCTGATGTATGAGGACACCCCCACAACGTGAGAAGTACATAAATGGCTTACTTTATGTAGCAGCCACTTTGAATATCACTGTATCATCATGCATAGAGTATATGCTCTACCTTAGCAACGAGTTGGGCGCTGTCTTACACTAAATGAACCCAATCTAGAAGGCAAAGGAAGGAACATAAATAGATAAAGGAAGTGATGCGGTGAACAATACAGTTGTTCTGCCCCACAGACTCATTTTGTACCTTTTTCTTTTCCTTGGGCTCTGTCCTGGAAAGTTGGTACCAATGAACTTCACCCTATTCGGTTGATTTCAAGTTGGACTCAGTAAAAGCCGTCATTGACAGAACATCAGAAAGGTCAAAGTTTTATTTTATTTTTTCCCCTCAATGTCCCTGTTTTGGCATCTAGCTTCTAGTAGTAGTCATGTGCCCCCATGATTAATGTTTCTTTTGTCTCTGGTTCTCTAAGACTTTAGCTCTCCCTGGGTTCTAGGCAACATTGCTTTCTCCACCCTTGTCCTTTAACTTTTTATTATTAATGTTATGGAATTTCAGTTCACACATGACAAACTGACAAATTTTTCTGTGTGCTTTAACTCTCATATGTATTCCTTGCATGGTGTGATATTCCATATTTACAGCCTTCATTTAAAGTCTTTTCACTTGAAATAAGTATAGTTGAGTATAGTTCCTTCCAGAACTCTGACAGATGTGAAGACTAAAATAAAGGTACTGACCCATTCAACACCATTTAGTGGTAGTCTATTCATTCAGTGTAATAGGTAGATTATATAAAGCAAAATTTTCCAACAGAAATGGATAAAAAAATTCTTCATTTCTGATAGAGTAGCTACTAGTTACAAGTGAGTATTGAGTACTTGTATTGTGGACACTCTGATTATCCAATTAAATTTTACTTAATGTTAGTTAATTTAGATTAACTACATGACCAGCATTAGTGGCAATTTTTTTGGACAGCACAAATATGGACTAATTTTAACAAGAGACTGAATAAGGGTGTACAAGAAGGAGCAGATTTTGGTCTGAGTTGCGGCTCTAGGAGACGGTCCAGGCATTTGAGCTGATTTTTAGATGAGTATTTTATTGGGTCAAGAAATATGGAGAGTGCCTTTGGGGCAAAAGGAACATCTTAATGCAGTGATTTAATGGCTTTGACATGTGAAACACAGGTGTACTAAGAATATCAACCTAGCAATCAGAGGGGTTTTGTCATAATGATCAAGGGGCAAGGTGGTAGAAAACAAGCTTGGATCATTGGGCTTGAACTGTATTACTGAGTAGATTTGTTTCATATCCATACTGCTCTCATACTCTAACATAACACAATTAGTTAATTATTTTAAAATGCAAATGTTAAGTAGGCTATTAATGATAGCTACATACTTTCTAAAAGATATTCTATTTATCATTCAATTTCATTTTTTAAAACCAAGTTATTTTAATTATTAACAGTATGCTTAATTCTTTTAAGAATTACAAGATTTTACGAGTTTTGCTAAAAAAAGCAAAATTATCATTTTTTATAGTAGTCAATATATCAATGATGAAACATTATTCACTGGCATTGAACTTGTCACAGAGCGCACATGAAAGCCCATGTAGTCAAGTCTTGAGAAAATCAGAGAAGAATTCCTGAATATATTAGGAAGTCTAAAATTGGCTTGAGGTACCCAAGACCCCTCCTCAACCAGATTCCAGGCCCGGCGTGAGTGTGGGGCCATCTGCCTGCTCGCAGCGCCCAAGACCCTTCTCCTATGATTGGCTTGAGAAACAGATGAGAACTGTCCAGGCAAGAGTGTGCACCAGGGTGCTATAGCTGTGTGAGAGGAATGGGTTAAATGTTCCGATTGTAGAACATCCCGTGTGCCATGGCCACGGGAGTGAGAGGATTCTGGAGTGGTGTAAAGAAGGAATTAAAGAAACACAAATTGTGAAAGATTGCTATGATTTAATGTCTGTGTGGAATGTTTTACAGAGAGATAAGACTAGACTATTAGGTGCTATAACAGTAATGCAGGGAGAATGTAATGAGGTTTGAATATAGGTAATAGGTGCCTGGATCTGAAAAATAATGCTTCATTTGTGGTTTTCCCACTTTAAAGGCTTATTTATGTTTCTTTGTAAATTAAAACAATAACTTTGCTTTTGCAGAGTCACAATAATAATAGCTATTATTTAGCAAGCAATTATTGGACCCAGTTACTCCTCTAACCCTTTCTATGCTGTGGATTAATTCACTTAATCCTCACAGCAGCTGTGGAGAGTAAGTACCATTATTCACCCTCCCATATTTCACAGAAAAAAAAAAAAACTACAATGAGTGAGTGAATTTAGGAAATTTTTTCAAGGTTATCCTTAGCAAGTTCCAGAACAAGTTTTCTGCTTCCAGAACAAACTCATGAAGTCCTGCCCTCTCCTTTAAAATTGTGATAATTACCCTATATTCTGGTAGAATTTTCTTCAATCTTGATTATTGTGAGAACTTAGAAATGAGATTAATATTGAATAAATTTATAGACCATTTATACCTGCCTAATAGATCTTTGATAGGAAAAATGGTCACTTTAAGAAAGATGGAATGAAATGAAAACGCAGCCAATGTCGTGCGGTTAATGCATTCAAGGAGATTTTTCAGTTTACTGCAGTTGTTTTCATATGAGTCTTATTAATCAGAATACTTTCAGCTTAAGTATTTCTAAGTGAATAGTTTTAGATTCCCAATGTTACAATTAAAAAAAATTAAGGGGGTACAATTGACATATTTGGAAAGTATTCTTTTTTTCAATTAGATGTTTGCCAGTGAAGACCCTTCCCTGTTACAGAAAATGTAGCAATGAATCAATGAATGTATGATACTAGATGTTTGATGGATATTTTTACTGCATGTGCATCTGTTTTAGTACACTTTACCTTAAGATTACCCATTACATTATGGTGGCATCACTTCTCATCTGTTTGTTTTATAATTATTTCTTAAGGTATATTCCAAGTGTTTGAACTGAGAGATATTCTTGAAGAAGAGTCCTACAATTACACTATGTTAAGAGAAAACTTACTATTTTTAGAAGCCTCACAAAAAATGATTTGATAGAAGGCCTAAAATTTCCCCTCCTCAGCTATGTCATTCACAGAATGTAACTTGAAGCTGGAGGTTGTCAGGGTGTCCCTAAACTCCAGCAGCCATTTATCTAGCAGTTTATGTATCTACCAGCACTCTTGACCTCCGCACTCACTCACATCCTGTGGCTCGATCAGTCGCCCAGAATTCCATCAGGGCCATGTCAGGTGTCCACTGAGATATAATGTTTAACACAACTCATTCTTGTGAATTTCCCATTTTCCCTCTGAATCTGACCTCATATTGATTTCCTCTCATAGTAATATGTCTTTTTTATAAACAGAATTCCATTCCTTTGCACTGAAACAGGTGTATGTCAATTAGATGAAAAGAGGATGGGTTACAGAAGTGCCTGTGACACTTGGCATCTACTGATTCCTTTTAAGATAGATTTAATGCATATATATATATTAATTACATATAATTATACATAATTTATTTTTTATCTATTTAGTACAGGGCCTACAATGTCTAATTACACAGATTAGACTCATAGTGAATCTCCTGTTTACAGCCTCTCAGGTGCTGGGACTTGGGCAGCGCAACGTCACGCCCAGTCTCAGTCACTGTCTCTGCACACCTTGGGGGCAGGGCTGGCATAGCAGGCAGGGATTGAACCTAGTCCCTGCATCTGCCTTAGCAGGCTCCTTAATCCTCTGAACTATCTGGCCAGCCCTTTTGAAATAGATAATTCAAGTCTCATTCTTTAGTTGAATATTTCATAGGAAACCAAAACATAATACGTACTAGTAACTAGAATAATAATGCTAGTGAGCCAGCGTTTGCAGATATAACCAGTTAAGTGCAGAAATGTGGGGCAGTGCTATGCCTGAGAACCTAGACCACAAGAATTTTGGCTGTTAGGAGATATGGGAAATGTTAATGAGCCATGAGCCTCTGGAGTGGTGTTCAGGACCTGAAAGATACAGATTTATGCAAAGGAAACTGGATTATATCCCTCTGTAGTGGAGATCTGCTGAGAAGTATTATGGCAGGAAAACAATATGAATACTAGAAGGTTCCCTTGGACATAGGACACAAAGTTGAAATACAGAGCTTGACTATCGTCAGACTCAGAGCAGAGCAGAGTTAGAAATCTGCATTATTTTCTGGACCTATGTGCTTCTGGTAGTATTTAACTGAACAACTGGGGGACCTTTAGCAGCCTTGCGACACTGATGCCAGGCTTGGCACGTGGGGATGGTTGGTTCGGCTGAAGCTGAGAATGCTTTACTGCACTGGCTCTCTCAGTGGGATTCTGCTCCTTTTTTTCCATGGAGCTTAAAGCCAACTGAAATCAGTTGAAATTGGGTCAGTTTGTCATTACTCAGATAAAACCACAAGACTGGCTAATCAACTGTTGTCTAGAGAAAAATCCCAACTCAAACATATGGAAAATGAAGTTTGTGAATCACAGCTCCAGCTTGGCTTTAGCCCTGAGGCAAACAAAACTAAATCTCTAAAAATACATTCAGTAGAATCATGACCAGTTTAAATTCTTTTTAATGTGCTTTGGTTCTGGAAGCAGAGCGCCATCCACAGATCCAAAGAGAACAATTCTTTCTCTGTTTCTAGAAGCAGATGGTGATTTTAATGTTGGCCTTACTTTCTTCAAATGTGTGATTTTTAGACCTAATCACTTAAATGCTCATTTTCTTCAGCTTGAAAGAATTTTTTGAAAAGTGAAATGGGCCTAGTATTCCAGAGAGGGTTGATGAGTTCTAGCAAGCCTGAAACTTTGTCTGTCATCTGCCCTTCTGAATCCCTGGTGAGCATCATGGGATCAGGCACATGGCAGTCGTCTGACAGATGTTTTGGGAACTGATGGGCATGAGAAGCACTAAATGATATATCCTGGGAAGGCATTGTCAGCCACCGAACACTCTATCAGCATGCTTTAGACTCTGAATGCAACAAAAATATGCACTCAGATTCACAAGAAAAGTCTATCAGATAAGAAAGACCTCAACCTCTTTATCTCTCATATTAAAAAGCAAAACTAATTTTAGCCTAATTGTCTCTTATCATTTGTGAGATGGTCATGTCCATATTACATGCATTTCTTGCAGCAAGTCTATGAAGGAGGATCATCATTAACACAGTGTATCGATGCAGGGATAAGCCAGCTTTCTTCAGTAAACTCCCTAGTATAACACAGCAGACTGTGATAGCTCTGAGCCTCAAACCAAGTCTACTTGCTTCCAAAGTGCATGTATTTTATTTCTCAAGGGGAAATGATAGACTTTATATTTATTCTTGAACATACTATAATCTTTTTTTAAAAAAATCAAATCTCAAACTGTCACATCCCACAAAATGAATAGTATTCAGGAATGGAATTATTGAATTAAACAGTGTATCACATTTAATTCAGTGGATGACTTTTCAATCACAACTCTGAAACTCTATTAATACCATTTCTAAGGACTCAATTTATTTCATGTTTCAATTTAAAATCAATGTGAGGGAGATGACTGGATTTTTCATTTGCAAATAGAGCTTCTATCTTTTTCTGTGAGCTGTGTTTCATTTTTAATCTGTTACTCTTCATCTGAGAAGTATCACATTTTCTTTGCATGACCAATACCTGTCTATAGAAGGCTATAGTTTATTATTTAATACACTTTTGGTGTTTTTAGAAGTTGAAACTATTATCTTGAAAAGAAAAATGTAGAAAATATTACCTAAAGGAAGTAAAAGTTCAAGTCAGACAAGAGGGAATTTTGTTACTGAGCAAAAGAAGAATTGCACTATCGCCTGTCTCATCTGCCTTCCCTAACTTTTCTGGTTCCTTCTGCTCAAGTCCTCGTTTCTTCTCCTCACCTTTCCTCCTGTTTCCCCCTCATTCTCTTGTCTTTCTTTCTGCTCCTCAGCTAAACTTATCCCTTGGGTGATGGCCGGATCTGGCACCTCAGTAGTGGGGTAGCCTCGGCTATGAAACCTGTCTTTCCAAGACCGGCTTATAGAGTGGTGGAGACATGACCTGACAACCATGAAGACATAATGCAGTAAAGGACTGATTCTTTCCTAAGTCTTCATGACCAGGAAGACTGCATCTGTGAATCATATTACACGTCATGTGTAATAGCATATACAGTATCTCTAATAAACAGGTTTAGTTTTGGAGAGTGTGCCTGGCAACAGCATTATGAAAGGACAGCTATTCTGAAAATGCATTGCAAGTGGGAGCATTATTAAAAAATAGTGAGCCATATTCTGAAAGGAAGATCTGTGTATGTCATAGTTACATATGCTTCAAAGTTCATCCAATGTAAGTTCTTGACTTTAAATGCAAGACCTTTTTTCTGAAATGTTAAGTCCATGTGTAGACCTGAGGAAGAGTCAGTATGCACTATTATTTTCATGCATTTTTAAAATTGCAAGTTGAAAATACATTGACCTTCATAAAATCATGAAATATTTTCATAATTTTATGAATATAATGAAAAAAACATATAGGATTAACTGTTTATTAGGGTGCTTTACAAAAATGTAAATTTTCTATTGAACCAGAGGAACTAAAATAATATTTTACATTCTATAAAAATCTACCTTTCTATTGGCATCTAAGCAACTTTTCAAGAAAATGAGAACGCATTTAAGTGTTGCCATGAAATAATTCTGTCTTCTTTCTTTTAGCCAATTTCCTTGAAATATTTTATCTTTTTTTCTGTGCTGATCTCCTTTGTTATTTTGAACAGCTACTATGTGCAAGGTGTGTTACCAGTTATTAAAGTGTGCTGGCTACTCCAGCATATCTGAAAGGTTTTGCTGCCTGTTCAAAAGCTAAACTATGAGATGAATTTCAAAAGGATACATTGTAATGCACACATATACCATTGTTATTTTCTTTTCCAGGGTCCTGTAGAGTATCCAAGAAAATATAAACGTCTTTCAGTCCTCTGGGTAACTGAAAATGGAAAGCTGCCACAGGAAGAATCAACTGCACAAATACTGATTAATATAAAACAGCTAATTGGACTGATCCCCGGGAGAAAATACAGAAAGCTGAGAGTTAGAGCTGTGCATATTGTTCTGTTTGCTGTCGAAAGATGAAAGCCTTCTCCTGTTTGCATTTCTTCTGATTAATACGCCACATGGACTATGATCCCAGTCCATTTGATTCTGTTGGTGGTGCTTCAAGAAGGTAACTCGGGGACACCTATGGGATAATGACAAATATCTAATATCAGTCCATCGTTCCATTATTCCTTTTCCACTAATCTCTCATTCTGCAAAGATTAGTCAAAGTACTTAAGTGGGAAAACTAGGAGAAAATAGGAGCAGCGTATATATCAATTTAATTCTGACCTTTTGAACACAAGAAAAGAATTTGAGTGTAGAGAAACGTATTAGGAAACAGATTATACTTGAGCAATTTAATCACTATACAAAGCAGAATAGTCTGTGCATTTGGCTATCTATGGCTTTAATTGAACTCATGAAGAACTAAATATTTTATAGATTGTTTGATTCTTAGCTCCAGTCTGCATTAGAAAATAAAATTCCTGTGCCTTTAGGCTTTATTACAAACTCAGTTTTTATTTCTTTTTTTCTTAAAGAAGTTCTGCCTCATTATTTCTAGAAATACCTCATAAGCACAGGAATACACATTCAGCAATTCTCCATGTTCACTGAATTAAAAAGTCCCTCTCCTCTGCTAAGTGTTCATATCAGAGTAACCAGAGAGTACAACGAAGTGGCAGCTTAGAAAAGCCTTAGGCAAGGCAGAGGGATAGAGTGACTCAGTTTATTCCCTGTGAGCCAGAGAAGGGAATTTGGGTTTTGCTGAGCTTGAGCCTTTTTCTTTTGCACAAGTCATCTGTTTAAGTTACTTTCCACCTTCTCCCTAAATTTTCAAGGAGTGTCTCATAACCCATGTATTGAGGTCTCGCTATATGCTGGACGTGGAAGTAACTACTTTACATTGTTTTATTTGGTCCTTGCATGACATACTTTTTTTTTTTTAGATAAAATATGTATTCTTTATTTTAATTCCTGATACTGACATAAGTATTTTGGGAATATAAGAAGATTCTATAATTAAGATTTGTCTTCGAAATGGGTTCATTGTGTCTTCCTGAATCCACTCTGTGAAATGACTTAGTTTTTTTTTTTATACCAGTGGTTGTTTTAATTTGTTTTTTTAATTATTTATTTATTTTTTATTTTATTGAACTACAAATGTCAATCAGACAGTTTCAAGACACCTTAACAATACAGATTGGACAAATTAATATATTGCAAACTGTTTTCATAACGTTTTGGTATTGTACAAGGTGCATACATGATATTATATTTACAGATATTATTTTAGCAGATATCTCTTATCAGTGAATTAAGAGTGTAGCTGCTTACTTATCTTAGTTTTTATATCTGAATTATATCAAAAATTCAATAATTATTTTCCTAGTGGATGACTGTAGTACTAGAATGTGACATAATATCCTGTCCAACCACCATTAGTGCAGATCTTGCCTCTTATAGGATTATGTAGAAGCACAGCGTTATCTATCCCAACTGTACTGTCTATACACACACATCATGATTTTTTCTTTCTACACCCCTTCCTTTGTCTACACCTGTGAAAGGTGGGCACTCCATTGACATTCAACTAACTTAGGTGCTTGAACTCGACACCACAATCCAACATAGTCCAGCATTCTACAACAATAGTGAGTTATTCAAAGAAATTGTCGACCATAGCCATTTACAGCTCAGCTTAATATTATGGCCCCACGATGTAAACTTCATTTTTATACTTTTCTGCTGGATGGTTAAGACCTAGGTAGATCAAGACTTATATACCAACACATGAACTTTATATTTCTTATGTGGTCAGTGAAGTCCACTCAGGGTTTATCTTGTAGTCCTGTACATTATTCTGTAGTTCCTTTGTCTGTGTCATCTATGTGGATGAGTAACGGCCAAAAGTAGTTTTGGTATTGAGTTGGGAGTTGGGAGAGGGGTATATTCAGTGGTTGAGAATATGGAGTTACAATTTGCAATAAATATAATTTTATGTAGTTATTTATGAACTTAGTCAGATAGTTCCCTTCTAACACAGCACCTGAATTTTACATTCAAGCCATAGATAGTAATATGCAAGTAGCAAAATATTTTGTATTGGCTGTTTTTATGATTATTAACCAGGACCAAAGAGCCAACATAATAAGAAGTGAAATATACTTGTAGTGTTAATACATGTTTCATATTCAGGTAGCCTTATTCCAGAATGGATTTAAAAAATCTGTTTTGCTCAAATTCTGGCCTTGGGCCAATGTGGACAGCAGTGTGAGAGATGCAGAATCTCAAGCTCAACCACAGACCTCCTGGCCCACTATATGCATTTTAACAAGATCCTCATGTGGTCAGGATATACAGAAGAAGTCAGTCATGAGTGTCATGGTTACTGTACACCTGTGGGATGGTCAGATTCATGCTGAAGCTTGCTGAGCCCTACAAGGGCTTTTGACCTCAGCCAGAATGAGTTTTCTCTTAAGCCTTTAGAGATTTCTAGGAGATAAAAAAACTCATGTCAAAACTGGAGGAAGATCCTTAAGGGTTGAGGAATATTCAACCAGGTTGAGTGAAAAATGTCAGCAATGAAACCTTTTTATTGCATCTTGAACCTTTATTGACTGGTCTGAGTTCAATGATGTCTAAACCTTTGCAAAACCATTCTACCACATCCTTTTTTCCACTCTGTCTCTTTATAGCACTGTCCAAATGCCCTCTAATTATTTGAATAAAAGATCAAGAAGTAATTTACTGTGTTGTGAAAACAGGTATTGTTTCTTAATTTTTTTATTATTAATTTTGTCTTCTCTCAAGTTCTGCTGCTGGACAAGGAAAAGAACCAGGAGAGACTGGTAATGCCTCTTTCATGCATCTTTGAAGCTATCTCCTGTTTTTTTCCATAGCAACCACCAAAGGTTATCTTTACTTATAATGACCATGAGACAACAGTACCGTGGAAAAGTGGACATTTCCAGAGATGCTTGGAAACTGAGGCTGCTATAATTTTTAAGACAAAAGACTTAAAAGGTCTGTTGAAATGACTATGACATACTTGAATTTCTACATCTCCTTTAGAGGTTATAAGTAGGCCATTTACAATTGCAGCAGACACATATTTTTGTTTGTGTCTATAGGCATTTATGAGCACTTCATGGGGAAGCCCCTCCTTTAGACTTCCACAGAGGAGGGGTCTTTAAGGATGAGAAGCAATGATGCATCTTTGGCAACAACACTTTCAATATTTTGCTTTTCTTTCATTCTTGCAAATCATCTCTTGGCAATGTTTATATTAATAGCTATCATTTTAATAATGTTTATTTTTTTTGGCTTTGTGCATTTCAGGGCCTCTGGGCGCCTGAACAGAATTTACTCAACAAAATGACAAAATTAACCAAATATGACAATAAGCCCAAGTAAAGAGTGCATAAGCCTAGAGCAGAGAATAAAGTGTTACAGGAAATGATACTACTGACTTGTCCTTAATGATGTAGAACCAAAGCAGTCATATTTGGGGGATGCAGCTGATCATTGGTACACGATGTCTTCTAGCCCGCTGTGCAAGGAGGCCATTGTCTAGATTCTACTAGGGATTGTGTTATTCTCTTTTCAGAGCAACTTATCTCTGTCATGGGAATTATGACCTGGGTTCCAATTCCAGTTATGTCACTCTCCAGCTTTGTTACTGGAAAATTAGCATTTCTGTTTTCATTGATGAAATGACAACTATGTTATAGGGGTTTTGAGAGGAATTGGTGACGTTAGTCTTAAAAAAATATTCATTATCCATGCTGTTATTGTTTTGTTCCAGTCATCTAAAGTGACAGCAAAATTGTTAGCAAAAAATCAGGAACTAATGTCAGTCCCCCATTTGGGGAACACAGCCACTATGATAGAAAGCAAAGCAGAGTGCGGGGCGGAAGAAGAGGGAGGTGTTGGCTCAGACTCGAGTTTGGGTGGATTTGTTGGTGCATGATGGAAGATGGCACATGGATGCACACATTTATGGTGAATATTTAAATTGTAGTTGAGTGTTATGCAGATTTAACTCAATCTCAATCAAAATACCATTAGCATACCTCACAGATCTAGAGAAAACATTCCTAAGCTTCATTTGGATCCAGGAGAGTTGTACAATAGGAAAAGCAAAGGTAAGTCAAGGCATCACAGTGACAGACCTGAAATGGTACTGCAAAGCTACTGTGATAAAGTTAACATGGTACTGGCAAAAAACAAAACAAAGAACAGGTCCAGTATTGGTAAAAAACAAATAAACAAACAACAACAACAACAACAACAAAAATGAACCTCAGGATAAATGGCATAAAACAGAAGATGCAGACCCAACCCCAAACACACTGAGACAACTCATCTTTGACAAAGGGACCAAACATATTCACTGGAAGAAATGCAGTCTTTAATAAGTCCCCACTAGTGAGACAATACAACATTTAGACATGCAGGCCTGATTTATGTCCCTTATGACTACAGTTTCTAGCTGCACCCATTTACCTATAAAATCCTCAAGTTTATTTTTTATAGCTGAGTAATACTCCATTAGACAAAATACCACATCTTTTTTATCCATTCCTCAGTTTATGGGCATTTAGGATGTTTCCAAGACTTAGCTGTGACAAATTGTCCTGCCCTAAACATTATTGCATACATGTCTATATGGTATGAGACTGTCTATTGTTCTGAAAATACACCCAGGAGGGAAATAGCTCGGTTGAGTGAAAACTTTAATCCTAGTTTTATGAGGAATCTCCACAAGCTCTTTTGACCAATTTAGCATGCATGTATATGGTAACCTGAACAACTAATTTAAAGATCACAATATGGAATATAACAATGATTATGAAATTCCTATTATTTTGTTTTTGTTTTTGGCGGAACCGGGGATTGAACTCAGGCCCTTGCGCTTGCCAGGGAAGCGCTTATTCCACTGAGCCATCTCCCTGGCCCCTCCTATTATTTTGTTAATGAAGTTCTATATCCTTTTAATTTTTTAAACTATTTTTTATTTTTTTCTGCGTAACCTGGGATTGAACCTAGGCCCTTGTGCTTGCCAGGAGAGCACTTATTCCACTGAGTCATCTCCCTGGCCCCAACTATTTTTCATTTTCCTTAAAAATAAAAATAATTGGTGCTGGAAAAACTGACTTTCTACATGACAAAGAGTAATATAGACCCATATCTATCATCATGCAGTAAATTAAAGTCAAAATAGATGAAAGATCTAAATACTAATACAGAAACACTTACTTTACTGGTAGAGAAAATAAACAGAAAACTTGAAGATATAGGTGTAGGCAGATACCTTATTTATAAAACCCAGACTTCAAGGGGAATATCTAATGAATCAACAAATGGGATCTTGTCTTATTAAAAAGCTTTTACAGAACAAAAGAAATTAGCAATAGTGGGAAAAAAGAGTGGGAAAAGTTAAATAGCCAGCTTTCCCTCAGGTAAAGGACCTATATCTAGAACATATAAAGAACTGAAAAAAATCATATCCCCAAATTCAAAGTCCTAATTAGTAAATGGGCTTCTGAGATGTATGTACACTTTCCAGATGAAGAAATACTAATGGAAAACAAATAAATGAAAAAAATTTCAGCATCATTGGTCATCCAAGAGATGCAAATTAAATCAACACAGATTCTGTCTCTCACGCAGAAAAAAGGACTATCATCAAGAAATATCTCGAATTTGCGTGTCATCCTTGCGCAGGGGCCATGCTAATCTTCTCTGTATCGTTCCAATTTTAGTATATGTGCTGCCGAAGCAAGCGAAAAGCAGAAATACAAAAGGAAACATACAACAAGTAAAATCAATTGAGTCAGATAAGGCAAAGTGAATGGCATATGCTGCAGGATACTAATCAGCTTTTCTTCTGAATGGTTAACAACCTAAGATCATAAGTCAGAGTTGGAGAAATAGAAGAGCCACAAGGCCAGCCAACATTTTGGCCCTAGCCTTTCAAGGTCAGCAAAGACTCAGGACATAGGAGAACCTGTGCTGCAACATCATGAAACTCAGGTGAGCTCCAAATCTTCTGAACAAGGAGATTATGGAGCCACAGAGGAAAGAGATTGAAGTTCTATAGTGTGCCTGGGGAGAGTCACATGAAGAGAAAACTTTCTCTCAAGCTCTCACAGACAGCAAACTGGTCAAGCATTGGCCGTGACTCATCCACATGGATGACACAGACAAAGGAACTACAGAATAATGTACAGGACTACAAGATAAACTCTGAGTGGACTTCACTGACCACATAGGAAATATAAAGTTCATGTGTTGGTATATAAGTCTTGATCTACCTAGGTCTTAACCATCTAGCAGAAAAGTATAAAAATGAAGTAT
>PVKA01040124.1:0-18946 GCA_004027165.1 Ctenomys sociabilis | reverse complement strand
CGCCCCCTGCGCTCTCCCCGCTCTCCCTGCTGCCTCCTGTGCTCTCCCTGCTCCTCTGCGCTGCTCCATCCCACACTCCTTGTGCCAGGGCCAACCCATGGCTGTGCTCACAGACGCCCCGCCCTTGGCGGACACGCCCTAGGTCATCCCCCCTGGGTCTCTTGTGCTCCCCTTCTGGTCCTCTTCCCGGCTCTACACTCCTCCCTTGGAAGCTGCCAGCCTTGGTCTGGGTGAGAGCCTCTGCCACCTCTCCTGTGTCCCTGGGATACCCAGGCTTTCCCACTCTGTCCCAAGTATCTCTGCCTGCCACAGCCCCTTTCCCTGGGCAGAGGGAAAACTGAGGACACCAGGGCCACCTTGTCTCTGGTACCCTGGCCATCCGCTGGCCCATTCCACTGGCCTCCAGCAGGCGGGAAGCAGGATTTGTGTTCGTCCACAGAGCACCCACTGAATCCTTGGGGGAAACCAGTGCCTAGCAGTATCTCCTGAGCAGCCGGCTCCTCTCTGGGACCCGAATGCCTGCTGACACGATGGACGGGGTGCTGCCTCTGAGGCCGGAACTGGCAGTGGAGAAGCACAGGCGCTGGTTCCCGCCAGGAGAGGTGCGTGGTGGAGGGAACTGCTCTGGCCCCCCGTCACTTCGGGTCCCCCCAAAGGGGGCTGCTCCCGAGAAGATTCCTGAGGTGCCTGGCGGGGACACAGGACACAGCCTGGCTCTACTTAGTTGTGCCCAGGGCCAGGATGAGGTAATCGCAGCTGGTGGGCGGTGCTGGCACCTGGCCCTGTGACGGCTCCATGGGAAGCCCTGGGCCAGCAAGAAGGGCCATGTGGGCTGGGGAGATAGCTTGGTGATCTAAGCACCTGCCTGGCAAGTGCAAGCTGCAGTACTGCACGCTGTGCCGGCCCGCCCCACCCCTGGGGACACCAAGGCGGGCTTGGTAGTACACACCTGTAATCCCAGCCCTGGGGAAGCTGAGATGGGAGGATCACTATGAGTCCGAGCTTTTAAATAAGGGGCCGTGGTCACCCTGGCCGCCAGGAGCTGTATCATAGCTTTCAGACCTGGCTGGACAGGAGCTCCTGGTCTGCCCTGCAGGCAGAGAGAGACGCAAGCAGCCAGAATGTACTGTGTCCCCAGGCAGGCAGAGGTGGTGGGGACTCCTTCGCTCTCCTGCCACCCAAAAGGCTGTGGCACGGATCACGTACGGCCAGGAGGAGGACGGCGGGTCCCGCACGAAGCCCAGGGCCCTGAAGAGCAGCGGGCAGAGTCGGGTGAGACCTAGTGGTCTGGGAGAGACGCGGGCAGCTCAGGGGCAGTGCCTGGCCCTGGCGTGTGGCAACCCTGACCATCAGTGCAGCCTGTGCGCTTCCACCCGTTCCTTCAGAGCTGAGGAAACAGGCACAGAGGTGTCACGCGGGGCCGAGAGGGCCCAACGCTGGCCCCAGTGCCACACGCCTGGTGCTGCTGACCGGCCGGCTGGCTCCTGTAGGGCCAGGGTGAGGAGCCTGGGTGTGGGCTCCTGCCTGGGACCTGGGTGCGCTCTGTGGCCTTGTCCTCTGACTGAAGTCGCCTGTCCTTCAGAGAGGTTGGCGTGTTGAGGGAGTGAGGCTCCCAGGGTCACCCTTTCCTCAAAGGGGCGCCAGCCTGGGAGGTGATTTAGACATGGGGACACACAGCCGGGGCAGGAAGGAGAGATGGGCCCTGTGTCCTGCGGCTGCCTGGGTGTGAAGTCACACACCGTGTCCTTGTCCTGTGCCATGGGGGCTTGCAGGGTGACCGGGAACAGGTGTCCTGTGGCCTGGATCAGGGAGGACGTGCTCTGGCGACCTGCATTCCATTTCTGAGATCTCGTCCGAGACCCCAGGGCGCTCTTGTCCTGCCGCTTAGTGTCAGGGGTGTCGCACGGGCAGGCCTGGTGCAGACAGGAGGAACTGATGCTGTCCTCGGGAGCGACACCCTGAGCACACCATCCTCACTGAGCGTCCTGTGCTCAGGCGGGCAGAAGGGCCTCTGTGTCTGTCCCGTGTCCCTGGGCCCCCCTGGCTGCAAGTGTCCAGGCCCAGTGCAGATGTAGACACGGCCCCACTCCTTTCCAGGTGGCTGCGATGTTCCCTTACACTTCTTCCTCTTGTCTTAGGTCAGAGTCTGCTCTGCGCCATGGCCAGCTCTATCCTTTTATTATAGAAGGAGGCCTCGCTGTGCTGTGGGCGACACCCAAGGAGCCACGTGTGGGGCCCTCCACGGGGCAGTCCCCATCTGTCCCTGTGTGGGGATGCTGTTCCTCCGGACAGCCTCTGAGGCACAAGGCCCAGGGATCACTGAACGCTGCTTCTATCTGTAAGATAGAAGGGATCCCAGAGTGCACCCCAGTGGTGGGAGCCATAGAGCTCTTGAGTGTAGACCACACTCTGTCTTCCCTGAACAGGCCGCTGCAGTTGCTCCCCCTCTGGAGCAGGTTCTGGAATGCTGGCCCCACATGGCACTCTGGTTGCTCCCAGTGGAGCATGGGACGGGCGGGGACCATGGAGAAGAGGTGACCAGGCCGACCAAGCGGCACTGATTGCCAGCAAAGTGGGTTCACACCGGTGCCACCTCACGAAGCTCGTGGTGCATTGTGGTCTGCAGCAAAGTGCAGCTTGGAGCCCAGGGCGACGTCCCAAGGAGCCTCCTGGGTCTGCCTCTGTCGCTTGCCACCCCTGGCCTCTTCCCCTTCTCCCAAAGCAACCGAGTGAGTCAGGGATCTCAGGGTAACAAAATGAGCTCTGGCCCACAAATAGTGCTGCATATTCACTGCGGAGTCAGGTCATTCACTGTTTTTTTTTTTTTTTTTTTTTTTCTGAACCACAGGGGAAACTGAGGCCTGCAGCCCTGAAGGCTGACTGCCCAGATCCACAGTGAGGTGCAGCACAGGCAGGCAGGGTTGGACCCAGGCCTCCAGCCCTAGACCTGGGCCCTCTGCTTCTCCTGGTGGAAACTCCAGCTCTGGAGCTCATGGCATTCCACCGGGTTCCCACTTAACCTGGGGGGCCTGGGGCACAAGGTACATGTTGAGCACCCCAGGTCCCAGTGCTTTGTCTTTCCAGCCTCTGTGGAGCACAGCGCACGCTGGAACCGAGTGAGGTGCTGTGCTTGGAGGGGCTGCTCTGACTCCGGGTTTGCTCTCCCAGAGGGAGCAGCACTGAGGCTGGCATCAGGTGGTGGGGTCTTGGCCTCCACTTCCTGGGCCACTGGTCCCCGTCTGTGATTTGGTCCCTGTGGCCAGTGGTCCCTGTGCGACCCTCAGGGATGGCCAAGCTTCTGGGGGCTGGGCCCCGCTGGACGCTGCTGTCCTTGGGCAGAGTGGAAACCGCTGAGCCAGAGGGCGGGTGCCAGCATGTCCCGCAGAGTCTGCTCTGCCCCAAAGGCTTCCTTTGTTCCAGAAACCGTGCTTCCTCCCTTTACCTCCTCCTGGGTGCCCACGTGGGGAGGGCTGCCCTGACAAGGCGGGGTAAGCTTGTGAGGAAGCTGCAGGCTCCCAGTATTTGCCCCAGCACTCCACACCTTAGAATAAGGACAGTTTCTTCCCAGCCGCTCGTCTCTGTACCCGTCATACCGTCTGGGTGTCCTCTGTGGACCAGAGCTGTCCCTTCAGTCCGTCCTCGGGACACACAGTGAGCTTTTGTGAGGACCAGGCTCTGGCTCTTCCTTGGTGTCTCTAGGGTCTTGGCCTCCTCTTCATTGTCCTGGTGCTGACCATCCTGCCTATGTCCTCTGGCACCTTCTCTGTCCCTGGACTCCAGCTCCAGAGACCCTGTGGCAGCATCCAGCATTTATTTTATTTTACCTTTATTCAAAAAAAAATATTTGGTACAGGGTCTCACTATGCAGCTTGGACTCATAGTGATCCTCCTGTCTCAGCCTCCCAGAGCTGGGATTGCAGGCGTGCACCACCACACTTGGCCTCAGTGGCCGGCTCAGCGTGGGACTGGCACAGTATTCCATACTGGGGATCGAACCCGGGTCCTTATGCTTGCCAGGCAGGCCCCAAGACTGCTGAGCTATCTCTCTGGCCCCAATGCAGCATTTCTGGAGTTTCCACGCCACCCGATAACTCACACTGCTGGGGACATCCGGGTGTCTCCTCTGCGTGTGACACAGCTGGCCCACTTCCCTTGTCCTGGTCCCTGAGCCCCGGAGGCCCAGGTGCGTGGGCTGTGGCAACTGATCTGAACCAGTGACCCTACAGCAGGAGAGGGGCTCCCAGCACCAGATCCCCGGGAGAGCTGCCGGGCACTCCTTGTGCGGAGCCCTCGGAGAGGGGCCCTCTGCTCTGTACAGGAGCCCAGTGGTGCAGTCAGGGGCACAAGGGAAGCAGTGCAGAACAGGACACTCACTTTTAAGACTATTATATAATACTCACCCAAAGAGTCACAGAAAGGGGTGCAGGAAACCTGTGCGCACACTGAGGACCAATGAGCCCAGCTGAGGCTTGGGGTCCCACGCCAGTGTCCTGCAGGAGTCACGCTGAGGGCCAGAGCCCACGGCAGCGCCCCCTGTGAGTCCAGCTGAGGGCCAGAGCCCACGGCAGCGTCCCCTGTGAGTCCAGCTGAGGGCCAGAGCCCACGGCAGCGTCCCCTGTGAGTCCAGCTGAGGGCCAGAGCCCACGGCAGCGCCCCCTGTGAGTCCAGCTGAGGGCCAGAGCCCACGGCAGCGCCCCCTGTGAGTCCAGCTGAGGGCCAGAGCCCACGGCAGCGCCCCCTGTGAGTCCAGCTGAGGGCCAGAGCCCACGGCAGCGCCCCCTGTGAGTCCAGCTGGAGGCCAAGAGCCTCCATAATGTCTCCTGAAGGCCCGCTTTACGCATCTACGCTGGGATACCCAGCGGAAGCTAGAAATTCTGCCCCTTTGGGAAGAAGGATCTGTGCCAACAGCTGGGGGATCTGCACCAGAGCCAGGAAGCCCTGCTTGAATTAGGGACCAGAGCTCCTGCAAAGTCCTGCAGCCGTCCTCAGCGACAGTGAGGACTTGAACTCCTCTGGCCGTGAGGACAGCCTTGTCTGTACCGCCGGGTGAGCCACTGTGATGAGTGTCTCCAGGAGAAAGGACAGTGCCCCATTACGACCAGAGGCCCCCAAAGTGAACTGTAGCCATCCTCGGCGACAACATGGTCCTGAGCTCTTCGGATGACAAGAACCACGGAGTTCACCAGGAAAGCCAGCACGACAAGCTCCTCCAGGGGGACCAGCAGCCCCCACGGCTTCCTGACAGCTTCCAGACTGGGTCCTCCCAGCCCTGCCTCGTATGCTGCTAACAACCTGGAGGTGGCTTTCCCACCCGCAGTGCCACGCTAGCTCAGTTCAGCTGGTGTTGTAGGTCGACCCCCGGTCAACCCACCATAGCGGACCTCAGCAGGTCAGACCTGCAGGCACAGCCACAGTGCTGAGTCCCTTCCCCGTGGCCTGCACTGCTGCAGAGGGGATGTGGAGCGGGCCCTTCTGTCCTCGGCAGGCACTCGTGCTGGAGGGAGGGGCTCTGTGTGGGCGACAGCAGCGTGGTGCCCTGCCCGGGGCTGCACAGCCTGACAGCACTGGACACGGGTGTCAGGGGCTACAGCGCACGGCCAGCAATGGGGGGAGCCAGGCCCGGGTGGCTCTGTGCACCCCTCCTCTTCCTTGAAGCCACCTGGGCCTCGTGTCCTGCAGGGTGACACCTGCCTGGCCTCCCTCTGTTCCTGGCCTCTCAGCCCAGAGCCATGCTCACCCAGTGACAAGCTGGGGCAGCCCCAGGCCCAAATTCTGAAGTTCAAGTCCAGCCCAGGCAGCCAACAGAGCCACCTCGGTGAATTTGACGCAGGAGGACCAGGGGGAGCAAAGGGGACAGTGAGGGTGTCAGGAAGGAGACGGGACTGCAGCCCTTGAGCTAGAGGGCTCTGTGGGGACCCCTCTGGCCGGCCCCTGGCCCGTGATGGGCCAGCAGACTGGGGCCAGACACTCGCAGGACTTTCCGGGTGCCGGCTCCTGGCCCGCTCCTCCTGGCCCGCAGCCCCTGTATTACGCAGCGCCTGTCCGAAGAGCCAAGGGGACACAACTATAGAGAGTAACCCTGGGAAACGGCGCGTCTGCACACATGTCCTCCGCTGGGGGCCAGGAACAGGGTCTTGGGAGTCTGGGGCTCCATGGAAAGAATCGTCAGGCGCCAGGTTGGAGGGGCCGTCCCCAGCCACATCCTGCTTTCAGCCACGGCTCTCGGGGTGTGAGGGATGTCCCAAGCGGGCTCAGCCATCCTGGCTCACGTCTCATTTCTTTGCAGCCAGGTGTCCTCTGCAGAAATTCTGTCTCCCTCCCCGGGGCGCTGAGGGACAGAGGCAGACTCAAACGCTGAAGTGAAAGTATGAAAAATACCAAGTAATACTGAGTACTGAAAAAATTCCGGCCAAGTGCTCCAGAAGTAGCTGGAGCTGGTGCCTCCACAGCGCTGTGAGTTGTAAGCACCCGCCGGCCTGAATCCCTCACGAGGCACAGGGCTTGTTGCTCAGCAAAAGTTATGGGCGTCTTGCCACCTTGAAAAAAGTTTTAAAAGAGAAGGAAAGAAGCAAGAGAGGACCTGGGAAACACTGACTGGAGTGGGGGGAAGGGAAGAGCTACTTCTGGTGGTCCAGGCACAGTGGCCCTGATTTGTGTCCCTTGAGGCAGCAGCAGAGGGGGAAGAAAACCACATAACAGCATCTTCTGGACAGAGTCCCGGAGTCCTACCGAGTGCCAGGCCTGCACCAGGGCCCCCACGGTGCTGGTTAAAATGGGACCGAGCTGGCGCCTCGGGGCTCCACTGTACGAGGCTGATCACGCTTTTTCCCTGTCCACCAGGATGGCTGTGAGCTCCTCGTGGGGAGCCCAGGAGTTCCAGGGACTTTGGAAGCCTCTGTGGGGACAGGGAGCCATTGGGCCTGGCCCAGAGCTGGGCCCAGAGCAGGGACAGCAGGAGAGGGAACAACAGGCGGCTGAGCGGGGACACTCTGGTGGACGGCACGCTTGGGACACATGGGGTGCACCAAGTAAGAGCCCAGAAGGACATGATGCCCAGAGAAGGGGTCATTCGGTGGCAGCCGAGGTTCCAGAAGCTTCCTGGAGCAGTGAGGGCAGAGACAGACCTGTGGAGCCAGTGCTGAAGGTCGAATGTGCGGGGGGATCCAGGCGGCTCAGGGCGAGAGCATCTGGCCTGCTTGTGGGCAGAAGAGCCCCTCTGTGCCGGGCAGAGTCGGAAATGGAGGGCTTCAGCAGGGCTGGGGGTAGGGGCACACGGGGCCTGGGCCTGGGGACTTCACCTGGACCGCTGGCCTGCGGAAGGGCGTGTCCCAGGAGGGGTGTCCCACTCTGGGGGCCAGAGAGGGCAGATGATTTCCCTGTAGGCTCACAGCACTGTGGCCACCTCTGTTGGCTGAGCTCTAACTGTGAGAGCCCTGCGTGTCAGCAACTGGCAAGGCCGCCGGCCACTCGGCAGCCCGGCCAGCTGTGGAGATGTCTGCATGAATTGGTGCCTGGGAGGGGAGCAGAGGTGATAAGCAAGGCCCGGGCTTCCTGAGGACAGGGCGGGTGTGGCCTGCAAAGCAAACCAGCTTGTCTCTGGGCCCTAGGACTCTGGCTCCCCAGAGTTAGTGGCTAGGGAAGAACTGGCCGTTGGTTCTGGAGAGCCAGGTCCCAGTCCACGGGGACGGTAGGTCTCAGGAAGAGCCACACCACACCGGTGTCCCCAGCAGCCACCTCCACTCCCAGGAAAGCCCCACCCTCTCCCACGCCACCCTAGCCCTGAGCACCCACTGGTCTACCTTCTTTCTCGACAGCCTGTCCTGTCCTGGACCATACACAGCACCGTACTCTGCATACCTTTGTCCTGCTTCCTCTGCTGAGGACAGCCCTCGCACTTCCTCCTTGCTGTGGCTCTTTACTGTCTAAGAGTGCTCTGGTGCGTCTGGCGCGCCAAGCCGTGGTCCGAGAGTGCTCCACGGCTATCATGGATTTATCTTTCCATTCATCGGTGGGAGGTTTGCCTCCAGGTGTTGCCTATGACAAGTACTCCTGACGCGACCCCTGGCACACAGGCTCTTGGTGACTGCATGGAAGTCCTGCTCACTCTGGGTTTAGTAGACTGGGGGACTCCAGGCTGCGTCCCATGTTGGCGCCTTTCCTTCCCTTCTAGGGAGCGCTGAACAAGGGCTCTGGTTTCTTTATATGCCACCAACACGGGCTGCTGTGGCTTTGGGTGACAGCTGCCATCTCGGGGGAAGCAGATGGCAGCTCAGCTTCTGGTGACCAGCGACCCAGTGACAGGGACCATCTTCTGCTGTCCTCCCGGGCCCTTCCCATACCTGCTCAGGCCCTTCTGACCGTGTACGAGCACAAGGGCTTATTACTGTGGCTGAAGAGCGTTGCTTTTTAATGTTCTGGTTACAAGTGTCTTTTCAGAAATCTGATCTGCAACTCTCTCCCATTTTATGGCTTAATCTGTGCATTTTCTCGGGGATATTGTTCACAGCACACGAGCTCTAAATTTTGAAATAGTCCAATTTATTTAAATGTAATTTTGTTTTTTTTTAACCTTTTTTAATTTTAATTTTGTTTTTTAACCTCTTGGTCTTTGCTTTGGCTTTGAAAACTTATAAAAATGACAGCCACCCTCTCTCATAGGTTTGCTGTTCAAACTGGGGGCCCTCCATGGGCTCTAAGACCGTCAGTGGGGGACAGAGCTGGAGGGCGACATGCCCGACCCAGGTCTGCCCGGTGGGCAGGGCCACCAAGGATGAGCTCGCAATCCGACCCCATGCCGCAGGCCACCCCTGCGGGCAGGGCCGACGGTGCTGGGCAGTCGGCCCGAAGCACACGACCAGTACGCTGAAGGAAGCAAAAAAGCATTCCTAAGCAAAGGCCACAAACCAGGAAGCGATTTTGTGGAAATAAACCAAACGAGACCTTCTGGAAACAGGAAATGCAGGCACTTAATCAAAATCTCACAGCGGGCTCAGAAGTGGATCCGACCTCGCGGACGCGAAGCAGATGGAGAGCAGGGCTGAACGCCTGCAGGAAACAGGAGCGTGCCGGAGAAGGGAAGGGCGGAGCCACTGCACCCCACGGGCATGGCGGGTCCCCAGGTTGCAGACAGGTGTCCTGGGCCATCTGAGTGCCTGGCGGGGCGGCATGGCCTGCGCTCCTCTCTGCTCCGGGCTGCCGGGTTTCCAGAGAACACAGACCCCAGGGACCCGGGGTGACTTCACGGCCCGGTCACACCCTATGGGCCACACGGGTTCTGAGGGTTCAGGGTGCTCGGAGGGTCGTGCTGGAGGCTGGCTGTCACCAGGGTGGGACAGGGACAGAGGGCAGTGACGGAGAGAGATCATAGTGGGGACTTCTCCCAGTCCCAGGCAGGCTGTGGGTCCTCAGGTGGGCCACAACCAGGCAGCTGGGCTGCTAACAGCTGGGGATGTGCAGGAGGGCAGAAAAGGCTGTGTGTTCCCGGAGGGGAAGGCCACGGCCACCCACACACTGCGGTAGGCCTGCCATAGGGATCCTGTGCTGTGTGGGGCCACACACCATGCAGCAGCCTTTCAGGGCTGACTCTGTCTGTGGCTTAGTGTGTTCTCAGGGATTATGGACGTCGTGGCCTTTTCCGGTCTGAGTAATATTCCAGGAGGTGTTCAGACCCCAGCTTTGTGTTATGTGGCTTGGACCTTTTGTTTTTGTGAGTGTGTAGATTTGAGTGCTTTTTAATACTAAAGAGGAAAAACCACTGAAAACCATGGTCCCACACACTAAACATTACACTTTCTTTTCAGCGGACTAATAGAAATCGACAGTGTCGCTATCTTACCTATCCTGTGTGTATATTTATTTTTTCTCTTCCTCTTCCTTCTTTTCTCCTTTTTCTGCCCTGGTTTCTCTTTGTTTTTGAGCAGTTCCTTCCCATCTCCCGATACCTATCTCGCATGCTGCTCGTACTGCCCCCTTCAGCTCCCCACCACTAGGGGGACAGGACAGCGCTGACTCACCGTGGGTGGGCGTGGCCTCAAGGTGGGTCCGCTGCCCTAGAAGCCTCGGGTGTGTCCTGCTTCACGGTCAGCCCTGCTCCGCCGCACAGGCGGCCAGGTCTGGCGTCTCCGCGCCTCGGCTGACGGCATGCGCAGCGTCTCCGAGGTTTGGCGCTCACACGTTGTGCTGCTGTGAGCACGGTGTTTCAATTCTCCTGGGAAATGTCCAGAGGAGGCGTAGCTGGGTCAAGACAGACCTCAGACCCTCGTCTTCTGAGGACGCCCCGCGCTGATTTCCACAGTAGCCGTCGCCGCCGTCCTCCCACCAACAGTGGAGAACGGCTCCTTTTTCCCCACAGCCCCTCCAGCATTTGTTATTGGTTGATTTCTTGATGTTAGCCGTTCTTTCTGGCCTGAGGTGGAATCTCAGTGTGGTCTTAATTTGCATCCCTTGAATGACCAATGATGTTGAACAAGTTTTCATGTATTATCTTGCCATTTTTTTTTTTTTTTTTTTAATTTTTGGTGGAGCCAGGTATTGAACTCAGGCCCTTGCGCTTGACAGGGAAGTGCTTATTCCACTGAGCCATCTCCCCGGTCCCTTACTTGTATTTCTTCATCTCAGAAGTGTGTATTCACCTCAGATACCTATTTTTGGATTGGGTCTTTCAAGTTTTGGGGCCTGAGTCTTTCAATTCTTTATATATTCTGGATAGAAGTCCTTTCTTTGAGTACAATTGGCTAAAACTTTGTCCTATTCTGTGGGTTTTCTTTTCACACTGCTGGCGATTTCTCTTGATGTGCAAAAGCTTTTATTTTAATGAGAGGAGATTCCAGTTGTTGATCTTTTGGAATATTTCCCATGCAGTTTGGATTTGCTCATGAAGTCCCTGCCTACCCCCTACCTACATTCTCAGAGACCGGGCATGATGGCACCCGCCTGTGATCCCAGCGCTTAGGACGCTGAGACAGGAGGATCACTATGAGTCAGATCTTATAGCAAGACCCTGTAGACTCTACACTAAATAAAAAAATTCTACCTCCTTTCTCTTCTAGAAGTGTGTGTATTTATTTATTTATTTATTTTTTGTCTTTTTGAGACAGGGTCTCACTATGCAGTTCAGGTGGGCCTTAAGCTCACTTTGTAGCTCAGGCTGGTCTCGAACTCACAACAATCCTCCTGCCTCAGCCTCCCAAGTGCTGGGATTATAGGCATGCACCACCATGCCCGGCTTAGAAGTGTTTTAATATTTATACATTCGATCCATTTTGAGTTCAGTTCGTGGTCATAGACACAGGTCTAGTTTTAGTCTCCAGCACACAGACAGCCAGGCTTTCCAGCACCACTTACGACGGAAGGTTTCTTTCTTGCAGTGAGTGTGCTTGGCCTCCTTGGCAGGACAGGGTGGCTGAGTGTGTCCACATCTTCCAGTCTGTCCCCTGATCCTCTGCTTGGTTCTTTCTTGCCAGTGCTGTGCTGATTTCATCACAGCAGTGCTGCAGCGTAATTGCCAGTCAGGGGCTGTGCCTTCTGCCCTGCCTTTGCTGCTCAGAAGTGCTTCTGCTATGCTATATCTCTTCTGGTTCTGATGAATTTCAGGAATGTTTTCTCCAGCTCTGGGAGGCGTGCTATGGTGTTCTGACCAGGGGCGCATTAAATCTGTGCAGTGACTTTGAGACTGTGGCCATTGGTTCTTCTTATGCACTAGCAAGGGATATCGTAACACTTTCTGACATCCTTATCAGCCTCGTTTATCAGAGTACTGTAATTTTCAGTGCATAGATCTTTTAACTCTTTTGTTAGACTGATTTCTAAGTATTTCTCTTTTGGGATGCTACTAGAAAGGGTGTGGTGCCCCTAATTTCTCTCTCACTGAGTTTGTTGTTTGTGTGCCAGCATGCTGACGATTTCTGAGTGTTGACTTGGTATCCAGCCATACTACTGAACTTGGAAATGAGATCTTCAAGACTCTTAGCGGAGTTTTTGGAGTCTTCTATGTAAAGTATTATGTCTTCTGAAAATAATGATTAGTTTACTTTTTCTGTTCCTGTCCTTATTCTTTTTAATTCTGTCTCTGGTCTAACTGCTCTGGTTAATGTTTCCAGAACTATACTGAATAGGAGTGGTGACGCTGGGCACCTTTGTCCTGTTCCTGGTTTTAGCGTGAAGGCTTTCAGTTTTTGTCCATGTAGTATGATGTTGGCTGTTGGTTTGTCGTTGATGGCCTTTATCAGGTTGAGGTAAAGTCCATCTGTTCAGTTTTCTGCAGGGTTTTTATTCTGAATGAGAGTTGAGCTTTATCAAAAGCTTTTTGTGCATCTGTTGAAATGATCATGTGATTGTTGTCTTTGGCTCTTGAGATGTGGTGCGTTGCATCTACTGATGCTTACAGATTGAACCACCCCTGCACCCTGAGATGCACCCCACCTGGTCACGGTGCACTATCGTCCTGATGATCTGCTGCGTCCTGTTTGCTAGGATTTTACTGAGTGCTTTTGCATCTGTGTTCACGAGGGAGACTGGCCTGTGGTTCTCCTTTGTGGTTGGTCTTTCTCTGGTTTTGGTATCAGGCTAGTACTTGCCTCCAACAATGCACTTGCTTCTCTTTCAGTCTCATTAAAAAGTCTGAGGGGTATTGACAGTAAATTGTCCATAAACTTCTTGTAGAATTCATCAGTGAATCCATCAGAACCTGCGCTTTTCTTTGTTGGCAGGTTTTCAATTACAGTTTCAACCTCATTCACCAATATTGGGTTATATCTTCTTTATTCTGCTTTGGCAACTCATACACACTTAGCAATCTGTCCATTTCTTCTGCATTTTCCATCCTGTGAAAGTAAAGATTTTCAAAATAGGTTCTGATGATCTTGTGAATTTCCACAGGCTCTGTAGTGACTTCACCCTTTCCATTCCTCATCGCATGGATTTGAGTCTTTTCTTTCCTTTTTTGGATAAGGCTAGTGAAGGGCTTATCAGTTTTATTTATTTTTCTAAAGCACCAAATCTTTGACTCACTAATTCTTTGCATTGCTTCCTTAGTCTCTACTGCATGAATTTCTCCGATGTGGGCTTTGGGCTGGTCTTACTCTTCTTTTTATAGGTGCTGAGGTGCAACACCAGGCTGTTTATTTGTGCTCGTTGCGTTTTCTTAATGTGAGAATTCACCGCTCAGCTTCCCTCTTGGAACTTCTTTCGCTGCATCTCTCAAGTTCTGGTATGTTGTATCTGCTTTCTGGTTTAGTTGTAGATACTATCTAATTTCTTCTTTAATTCCATTTGTGACCCATTGGATGTTCAGGACTGAGTTATTGAATTTCCATGTGTTTGTGGGATGGCTTCAGTTCCTTTGTAGTTACTTAAGCATGTTCTGTGGACTACTGCATGACACATTGTAGAGAGCGCCCGCGTGCGGCTGAGAAGAATGTGCGTTCCGATGGTGTTGGGCGGACACTCTGAAGACGTCTACCGGGAGCATTGTCCAAGAGTTGGGTCGGTTCTGATCGTCCTTTGCTAACTTCTTGTCTAGTTGGTCCATCGCTGTGACAATGGGGCTTTAAGGTCCCCCATTACATTTGTGCTTACTTCATGCTTGGCTTTCATGTCTGTCAGTATTCGGATGCTCCGATGGTTGGTGCCTACATACTTATGAGTATTGCCTCTTCATCTTGAAGTTTTCCTCTTGAAAGTAAGTAAGAGGAAAGTGAACTGCTTGATCTCTTTTGAACATTCCTGGTTTGAGTTCACGTTGCCTGCAAACAGGTCAGTTACCCCAGCTTTCTCTGGGGTGCACAGAAGATTTTTTGCAGTGTATAAGTTTCTTTTTGAATTAGATGTATTTCTTATTTATTTATTTGTATTTTAGGGAAGGGTCTACAAGGTGTTCAGGGTCTCACTACTAGATCGGACTCATAGTGATCCTCCTGCTTACGGCCTCCCACGAGCTGGGATCACAGGTGCGCGTCACCACGCCCAGTCTCGATCGCTGTTTCCCGCGCCCCGGGGGTGGGACCGGCACAAAATGTGTTTCTTGAATGTAGCATGGTGCTGGCTCTTGTGGCTTGCTGCGTTCTGCCGGTCTGTCTCTTTCGGTCGGTCGTCCAGCTGAGGCCATTCGCACTGATGGCTGTGGCTGGCGTGTGCAGCTGCCTCTGTCGTGATGTTTTCCTGCTGTTGGTTCCCTGCTTTCCTCCTCTGTTCGACTGCTTGCCCTGTCCGGAGATTTCTTTCTGTTGTTGTTCTTGAACTTGTGGTCTTTTTTTTCTTTATCGCTGTCTAGAACACCTTGTAGTACTCTTTGCAGAGTTGATGGTCAAGAATTCCTTCAGTTGTTCTTTTGTTTGTTTGTTTGTTTTGGCAGAACTGGGGATTGAACTCAGACCCTTGTGCTTGCCAGGGAGGCGCTTGTTCCACTGAGCCATCCCCGGTCCCTCTTCAGTTGTTCTTTGTCATGGAAACACCTTATTTTCACATTATTTTTGAGAGCTCATCTTTCAGGGTACATCAGATTGGATTGGAAGTCTCTTTTAGGACTTGAGATACTTCACTCCAAGCTCTTTCTTTTTCTGGTCTTTCTGAAGCTTCACATATAATTCAGTCTGGCCTTGAACCCACTTGGCATCGCAGGTGGGCCTTGAACTCACATCTTCCTGCCTCAGCCTCCTGAGTGCTGGGATTGCAGGCGTGCACCGCCGTGCCCAGCCTCCAAGCTGTCTTTGACTTAAGAATTTGTGTTGAGAAATCGGCCTGATTCTGAAGAGCTTTTCTTTACAAGTGATCTGTTTCTTTTCTCTAACAGCTCTTAATATGCTGTTCTTCTGGAATCGTGATTGTTGTGTCTTGTTGTAGGCTTATTTTGGTCGTAGCTGCTTGGTTTTATATGTGCTGCATTTGTTTTTAGGTCAAATTCTTTATCCACGCTTGGGAAACTTTCTGCCACGGTTTCTGTGAAGAGAGTTTTATGGCCTTTGTGCCCTCTCCAGCTTTCTCACTGACCCCGACCAATCTCGTTATTCTTCTTTACGTCATCTCGCAGCTGTCGGATTGATTCTTCATGGATCTGTTGCTATTCTTTAGATATTTTTCTGTTATAATCATGAGCTGCAATTCTGTCTTCAAGATCTGAAATCCTGTCCTCTGCCTCTTTCAGCCTGTGGCATATGTTTTCAGTGGAGGCTTTAGCCTCTTGGATTTCTGTTGGGCTCTGCTGCATGGATTCCATTTCCTTCCTACTCTGGGCATTTCTTTTTTCTATCATTTTTCTAAATGAATCTATTCTTTTATCTCTGTCTTCTTAAATTCAAAAAATATTGAGGCAAGTGAAAAGACATCAGTAGAAGGAAACAAAACAATCTAAGAAGCCTAAATAGTCAAAAAAAAGAAGGAAGAAAGAGGAGGAGAATGGGGACGAAAGGAAGAAGAAAAGGAGGGGAGAAAAGGCAGAAACACAACTTCCAAGTAGACAAGAAAGGAACAGCCAATCTGACAAACAAGGAAGAATGACGCGGCGTCAGAGCCCAGAAGTGCACGGTGCCCGCCAGCCTCGTTCACAGCTGACCCCGGCCTCCAGGTGGGGCTGGGGCTGGCTTTCGGCTGCTGGGGCTCCGCCCGGCCCATTGCCAGGCAGGTCTCACACAGGGGTGGCTCCTGGCTGCTCTGCACACGGGCGAGGACCCCTCGCTTCCTACGGGGCCGTGTGCCTGGGAGCTGCGGGCCCAGCCTGGGTTCCGGTGACACCATGCAGTGCCTCGACTTCGGATCCCAGGCCTCAGGCCTCCCTCTGGCTCCTCTGCAGTGGCTTGAGCTCTGTGCCTGCCAAATGGTGACAAAGAGAGGGGCTGGCAAGCAGGCTGGCCTGGCCTGGCACACATGCTGGGCATCTATCTCAATTATTTGTCTCTCGTTGCTGGGACAAAACACCTGACACCCAAAATGAAGGAAGGAAGGGTTTATTTAGCTCACAGTAACTGGAGGTTCCAGTCCGTACTCAGCTGGCTCCAAGGCAGAGGGGCACATGGCAGAGGGCAGCTGTTCGTGGTGGCAGCAAAGAGCAGAGAGCAAAGGCATGGGCTGCAGCACAGACGGCCAGCCAGCCTCTGTCCCCTCCTTACACGGTAAAGCAAGCTACCTGCCTGGGACAGGTGCAGCGCCCTTACCCACAATAATCCATCGCAAACTCGAGAAGCACCACTGCCTGGGGGAAGCTTTGGGGACATCTAGACACAAGCGCAATAGCATCACAGCACAGCCAGCGGCTGGGTGCGTGTTGCTAAGACCGCTAGCTCCTGGCCCAGCAGTGCTCCTGCGCTGACAGTGCTGAGCTGTCCACTCCCTGCGGCAGGGCACAGATGTGGCCATCACAGGATGCTAAAGCTGACCCCTTCTGTGTCTTGGGATTGGGCAGTTGCTGACTCCAGAGCAGTGGTCCCCAGCCTTCTGCTGGCGCTGTGTTCACACTCTGGATGCCGACTCAGTGTCCACACAGGAGGCAGGGAGGCAGGGACGATTCCTTGTTACCTCCAGCTGGGAGGGGGCTTTGAGAGCCCCTGCAGCAGGTGGTGGGCTCCAGCTATGTGGGGAGCCTGGTGCCCTCTGGTTCCAGGAAGCCTTAGCATGTGCACAGCTATGCAAGAAATGCCATAAACAGTCCAGGGAGAAAGAGGGAGAGTCCAGGAGACCCTGCTTACATAACAGGACGGCGGGACGGGATGTTTAGGGTGAGGCTGTTCAGAAACCCAAACACCAGACACACGAAGGCCACCAACAGGGCGGTGGGCAGAGGGGTCACAGGGTGGGCAAGGGCTGTTTGTGCCTCCCCCGCGCCACTGCAGACAGAAGAGGGCGTGTGGCACAGCGCACGGGAGGTGTGTCCAGTCAGTGCCACTTGGTGGACGTCACACTTCACACAGCGTCGCCACACAGGGCCACTGGACGCCAGGGGCTCAGGGGGCTAAGCCCAAGGTGTCTGTTAGCTGTCTCTGCTGCAGGCTCGGAGTGTCTGCCCCTGCCTGTCCCCCGCCACCCGCAAGGCAGCACCTCCCTCCCTCCTCCCTCTCTCGGGGTGTCCATCCAGCACCCCATGGGCACCTCCTGTGCTCCTCCAGCTCCTGAGTCTAACTTGCCCCAAGGATAGGATCCCCTGAGCTGGCCCCCCAGGGTTGGGGGCTGCCATCCACACAGCACTTGAGGAAGGACTTGGCCTTTGGTGCTGGCCCCTTCTGCTATGCGAGGACAGGAAGCATCCAGGTGTCATCGGGGAGGCTGAGAGCAGCCCCCCCTCCTGCTGTGGTGACCTTGACCCTGACCTTGACCTTGGGCTCCTCAGCTTCTGAACTATGAGAAATACATTTCTAGCAAATTTAAATTCCCTGATCTGTGACATTATGTTATAGGAGCCCAAATAGATAAAGATGCGTGTAGCCACTCCTGGGATTCCCTCTGCTCTCCACTTCACCTCCCCCCACGCCCATTTTGTTGCATGGGGCCATGTGACCTCTGGCTCCTGACCTCAGGACACCTGCAAGGGCAGTCACTGACTGTGGAGCAGATGGTCATGAAGACGAGGGAATCGGGAGATGGGACGTGGAGGGGACACGGTGGCCGGTGGCCGGGGTGTTCCACAGCTGCTGTTCTTTTACAGGATGGGAGCAGCAGCCTTCGTCCTCACTGCTCTCGTGTCCTCAACAGCTATGTCCCTGGGGACCCTGGGCCTCCTCAGCAACTGCAGGTGTCTGACGCCCTTGCTGGGGACAATTTCTCTGTCCCGCTCTCTTTTAAGACTGAGGTGAGGTTTCTGTAATTGCCGTGGAGAACCCGGCGGTCACCATCAGCGCTTCTGCGTCTGCACGTGGGTGGTGGACTCTGGTGATGGGTGAGGGGGTTGTTTGCAGCTCTCAGCTGGACATCTGTGTTTGTGGTCCATCTGTGGCAGTGTCCCCAGCACTTTGGGGCTCCTACTACTGCTCCTTGGTCCCCCCTCTACAGAGTCTCACTATGCAGCTTAAACTCACAGTGATCCTCCTGTTTTCAGTGTGCACCACTGTGACTGGGCTGGTGGCTGGCTCCACACACCTGGAGCCAGGGCTGGCGTGGCCTGTGGTGCTGGGGATCAACCCCTGGTCCCTGCGCTTGCCCCTTGGCTCCCCTTGCAGGGCGTGGCGGGGCCCCTGCGCCCGGCCGCACAGGTGCTTTCAGCTGCCTCCTCCTGGCCCGTGCCCCCCGGCCCTGCCCGCCTCTCTCCATCCAGCACCACCAGCCAAACAGCGCAGAGACCCAACAGGCACCAGCACCCGCTCACCCCGCGCTGCGGCGCCCGGCCACGCGTGGCTACTTAGATGCAGCCGAGCTACTGCTCTGCGCACCCCAATACTTCATGCTAACATAAGGGAGGGACTCCCCATCCAGCCCAGCTGGTCGCCTGCTAGGGGTCTCCCCAAAGAATGTCACTTGGCTAATTTTATATGAGAAATCCAAATTGTAAATTAAGAGCAAAATGAAAGACAGGTCACAGGAGTATGGAGGCAGTAGGCCAACAGCTGGCTGAGGAGACCAAGAAACGAATGGGGTGCCACTTACGAGCACGGAAGAGAAAGCCGACCCCCACCCCAGGCAAGCCCGAGCAGCGGGCTATGCAGAGAGGCCTGCATGGGGCGGGCAGGGCAGGCTGGGGCTACCGGGGCACAGTGGGGCGTAGGCCAGGACTCGGAGTTTAGGCCTGGGAGCTCACCGTGGCTCCTCCCTGCAGGCCATCTGGGGGCTGAGGCCCTCCGGTGCTCCTGGCTCAGATTCCTCCTGGGGACGAGGGCAGCGCAGTCCCGCCAGGCCAGGGCTCTTCCTCCTCCTCCTCCTCCTCCTTCTTCTCTTTCTCCTTCTTCTTCTCCTTCACTTCCTCCTCTTCCTCCTTCTCCTCCTCCTTCTTCTCCTCTTCCTCCTTCTTCTCCTTCTCCTTCACTTCCTC
>PVKA01040123.1:0-18989 GCA_004027165.1 Ctenomys sociabilis | reverse complement strand
TTTTTTTTTTTTTGCTGAACTGGGGATTGAACTCAGGCCCTTGTACTTGTCTGGGAAGCACTTATTCCACTGAGTCATCTCCCCAGCCCCTGTTTCCTTCTGAGATATGACACTTTTTAATATACCAGATACAGAAGATTGTCAAACTGTGGGAAAACTTCCCTATTGCATGCATTTCTTTTTTACTTTCAGAAAATTTTAAAAACTCATTTCCTAGCCCTGTTCTTAAGCATCTATAATTAGAGGTAATGATACACTAAATGAATATCTTTTTTTTGGTGGAACTGGGGATTGAACTCAGGCCCTTGCACTTACCAGGGAAGTGCTTATTCCACTAAGCCATCTCCCCTGCCCCTGATTATCTTAATATGAATCTGCTGCTTTAAAAGAAAAGACAGCATTTATATTATACTAGGTGTGTTATATGATGTTTTATTCAATCTTTTTATGATCATATGACTTATTTTATACAGGTAAACACTAAGTATTTGTATGAACAGTTGTACCAAACATGAATTTCTGTGTAGAGTTAAAAAGAGAAGGACATAGAGTCTGGCAGCAGTGGTTTTATGAGATGATGTGTAAAGGGCCACAAAGAAAAGAAAGCAGCTATGTTCTTGGATTGCAAAAGCTACAAGCCGCTCCAATGGCTTGTGAGCATATCACATTCTTTTCTGGGGGAGGCCCCTCCATTCTGTGAGAACAGCATAAAAAAGAATCTTCTGTTGTACTTTGAAGGCTTTGTTTTTTTTTTTTTTTTTTTGAGACAGTCCCTCACTCTGTGGTTCAGACTGGCCTTGAACTCACTGTGTAGCCTAGGCTGGCCTGAAACTTGCAGTGATTCTCCTGCCGCAGCCTTCCAATTGCTAGGCCTACAGGCATATGGAACCACGCCTGGTTACTTGAAAGGATTTTTGAAGATCTTCTTGCCTTCTGGTAAGGTGGATTATGCTGCCAACAAAAAAAGGAATGGCGCTCTGGGTAACACTAGTGTTAGGCATGAACTGACTCTTGGTAGTCTGGAATAAATTCTAAACCTTGGTTTAAGAAGTAATTCATCTGAACAAATGTACAAACTGGAGGGACTCCATCGTCAGTTACACAGAAAAGAATCAGATTCTTTTCACACAGAGTAGGGCATAGGAGCTAACTTTGGACTTAGAAAGTGCAATTGTGGAGAGGGAATTAATGCAGAGCTCCCATTCCCTGCTATAGGATAGTGTTACACTGAGAATTTTACTTTTCTTTTTTTTTTAATTCTTTTTTTTAAATTTTTGTTTTATTGAAGTACAAATATCAATGAGACAGTTTTAAGATACCTTGACAAGATGTACTTTTCTTATTATATAATTATTAACCACAAAACATGGGTGAATAGACAACAAAACGTGGCATCCACACAGAGGACTATTACTCAGCCTTCAAAAGGAAGGAATTGGGACACATGCTGCAACATGCATGAATCTTCTGGATATTAAACTAGTCATGAAAAGAGAAATACTGAGTGATTCCATTTATGTATAGTTTCGAGAACAGTACCATTGACAGAGACAGCAAGTATCCTGGTGGCTGCCAGGGGCTAACGGGGGGTGAAGCATGGGAAATTATTAACGGGGATTCAGCTGGGGAAGATGAAAGAATCATAGAGATTAAAGGTGATGATGTTTGGGCAGTAACGTGAATGTACTTAACGCCATTCATGTGCACATTTGAAATTTCCGGAAATGGTAAATTTTATGTTGGGTATATATTATCACCACACAAAGACCAAAACATTGACAATATGTCAAATGTAATTTGATAAAATACCTGTGAACTTTGGGAAATGATAAACATACACTCCAATGTACAAAGAATGAACTAAAACATAATGTTATGGGAAATTTTCATTATTGAAAAGATTCATAAAATTAGGTAATTCATCACTTTTTTCATAAAAAGACAATAAGGGTTTCTCTCTTGAGACACAACTATACATTGATTAATAAAACTGTTTTGAAAGAATAAAATCTCAATTTAGCTTTTTTTTTTTAGTCCTGGGGATTCAACTGAGGGAGTAAACTATGTTCCCAGGACATTTTTAAATTTCATTTTGAGCCTTGCTCTTGTTAAATTGCCTAGGCTGGCCTAAAATTTGCAATCTTCCTGCCCTAGCTTTCCCAGGAGCTAAGATTATAGGTATCTGCCACTGTAGCCAGAAATTCATTATTTTAAAGTTAGAGTTGATGATAAATTCTTAGTCACAAAACTCCACTTTAATTTAGAATGATGCCCCTGTGAAATCCACCACATTTACCTCACCCCTTCAATGGGCTCTTGGCATTGCATACAGCAGGCAGTATGGTTTTCCTGTGTTGGTGTTAGCGAGCACTGCCAGGAGGCACTGAAACTGCTATTACCATATGAAGAATATGGTAGACAAAATAAGATATAGCAAATTCACTAATTTTGTGAATTGTTTCAAGTTGACAGTTCCCATTAGTGAAGGACCATAGAATGAGGTTTAACAAACCCAATCTATTTTAAATAATTTTGGAAACTAGGTATGTGAACATTTTATAAGTTGCATATACATACATAATTATATACTTAATCTTTTGCCATCAAAAGAATTGTATGTTGGAAGACCACACAAAAATGGTTTTTGTTGGAAATTGAATTTTAATTACGTAGAGCTTGAATTAAGTAACAGATTTGAGAACCTCTACTTTGGAATTGTATAAAGAATACTATTTGTCTAGTTGTACATCTACCTCTTTACTAATGGAAATTACTAGGAAACTTGTTCTTATTCTTTTAATTCAGTGTCAACTTAGAATTATTTTTAGAGAGTAACTGAGATAGAATAATTGAACCTAAAATGAGTCTTAAAGTATATTTTTTCATTTTTCACTTTGAAATGTTTTGTTCAACTATCATTTGAAAAATACTTAATTTGCAGTATTGTGAGTACATAGTTTGATGACATTTGCTAAATTTATACTGTTGTACAACCCTTATCTGAATCTAGTTTTAGAATATTTAAATTCTGCCATATTATTTTGTGTACTAAAGAACTCTTTACCTAACACAAGATAACAAAGATTTATTTTTTTTGTTTTTGGTAATTTTAGGGAAGGGTCTATAGGTTGTTCAGGGTCTCAGTATTAGATAGGATTTGCAGTGCTCTGCCTTTTTACAGCCTCCCAAGAGCTGGGATTATAGGCCCGCTCTCCCAAGTGCAGGTGTGCACTACCATGCTCAGCTCTAACTCCCTTAAAAAAAGACTCTCCTTTTCCCATTTAATTGCTTTGGCATCTTTGTTGAGAATAACCATAATTGTGAGGATTTATCTCTGTACTGTCTTCTATTTTATTGATCTTTATATTTATCTTATGTCAGCACCATACCATTTTGATAAGTGTAGTTTTAAAGGAAGTTTTAAAATTCCTCTTCTTTATTCTTCTTCCCAAACTGTTTTGGTAGTATCACCTAAATTGTTAGGATCACTTTGGCAATTTCTACAAAGAAATTCTGATGGAATATTGGTGAAGACTGAATTGAGTCTGTAGATCAGTATGGACAAAATTTCCATGTTAACAATATTGAGTTTACCAACCTATAAATATCTCATTTATTCAGATCTTATTTTTTAAGCAAGATTTTGTAGTTTTCAGTGTATAAGTCTTACACTAATTTTGTTCAACTTACTTGTAGGTGTTTATTTTTTGGTGATATCATAAATTTTTCTTTAATTTTATTTTCATATTTTTGCTACTTGCATAAAGATATACAGATAGTCTATATATACTGATTTCATATGTTGTGGCTTTGCTGAACCTGCTATTAGTTCTACTACATTTTGTAGATTCCTTAAGAGTTTTTCTCCATGCAAGATTACATCTTGATAAGAGGCCAATTTTATGTCCACCTTCCAACATCTATGCCTTGCACTTTTTTTCCTGATTACATTGGATAGAGTCTCCACTACAACATTAAACAGAAAATTGTGTTAGTTTTCTACTGCTGCCTAACAAATGACAACATGCTTTGTGTTTTTAAAAAAATTATACCTGCATGTAGAAATAAGAAAAGCTAGAAGAAATATTCAAAATATATTTTATTTCTAGCTCTCAGGTATCTTGTTTCATGTAGTATTTTCCATGGACAATAATATTTTAATATGCTGACACAGACCTTTTTGCCCAGATATCCAGACATGATAGAAGTAGAGGCCCTCAAATGTCAAATAAGCAGCAGCACACTTGGAAACAAGCAGCACAGTGACCACCACCAATGGATTGGGACTCCCTTACCCAACTAGTTTCATACTTGACAAAGCTGACTTAACCCTGATAGGATCCTGAGAGCTTGCCAGTACCACAACCTCCTCAAGTCCTCAGATAGGTCTTCATGAGACATTTAAGTTCAAAACTCACCAGACTGCAAATTCATGAGAAACTTAGCTTTGGCATTTCCTGACTGGCAATCTCTTCAGACATCCAAACTATATTAACTTATTTCTTAGACCTCAAATTCCTCAAAAAGATTATCATTAGATTACTATAAAACTTCTATTTTGTCTCCTTTAGGAAACTTCTGAGTTCTAAAAATATGCTATTCCAAATATGACCATTAAGTTAATGTCATTTCAGTAAAACAAAACAGTAAATCAAGAGTTGCAGTTTTCCAGTGCTAACTCCAGGCCAGACAGAAAAACTCTTATTCTCCATAAACAGCAAAACATTATAATAAAGATACCAGCCACACAAAATGTTAGATTCCATGCACCAGTTTATTTTTAATGCAATATTTAAAAATATTACTCTATTATAAAAGTTTACATATAAATTAATATTACAAAGATTTCTAAATTAAGTTGCTATCTGAGCTAGTTTTTGCTCTTTTGATCTAATCATTGATTATAATTTTAGAAAACAGTCTTTAGATTTGCTGTGAAAGTAACCTTAATTAGGTGGGGATATCACATTTAATATGGAAATACAGTATGTAACAAATGCTAACAAATGTTCAGAAGTATGACAGATGGTGGGTGAATGTTCAAAAAACTTGGTTGTCAAAATCTGGCAGAGAAAGATAAACGTGTCATTTAACAATGTTTTATAACATTGTTGACTTACAGAATAAACACTTATTTTGGAATAGGACAATTTCTACAAAAAATTGAGAAGACAGAATTATCACCAAATAACTTTTGCAAAAATGGTCATCTGAAAAATAAAACCATCAAAAAATTATCTACCAACTGACCACCAATGTATTAAGAATTAAAATCCAACTCATTGATTACAAATATTATACAAAGACACACCATACCTTAATATCAATTCCCAAAAAGGTCTAAAGACTTAACTTGCAGCAGGGTAAGAATTATTACCTAAAGAATTAATTAACATAAGGTAAAATCAGTTTTCCAAACAGTACAGGCCTAAATTTTATCTCTCAAAATTCACATTTAGCCAGAACCTAAACCTTTGACCTTATTTGGAAATGGTGGTTTTCAATGTAATTAAAATGAGATCATATTGGATTAGAGTGGGTTTTAAATCTGATGACTGCTGCCCTTAGAAGGACATGTGCAAACACAGACACAAACACACAGAAGAGAATGACGTTTGGTGCTTGGCAGCACGGATTGGAGTGATGTGCCTATAAGCTAAGAAACACCAAGAACAGCTGGCAACCACCAGAAGGTAGATGAGGCAAGAAAGGATTCCTCCCAGGAGGCTGCTGACACCTTGATGTAGGACTTTCTAGCTTGCAGGACTCTTAGAGAACAACACATTGCTGGGTTTTTATTGTTGTTTTTTCTAGAACTGAGGATTGAACCCTGGGCCTTTGCACTGAACTACATCCCTAGCCTTAAAAAATGTTTAATTTTGAGACAGGGTCTTGGTAAGTCACTAAGTTGCTCAGGCTGGGCTTCAATCTGTGAACTTTCTGCCTCTGCCTCCCACCTGTTCTAGGATTACAGGTGTATGGTACCACACCTGGCTAAATTTCTATTGTTTTAAATTACTCAGTTGTGGCACTCCAGTTTGGCAGGACAGGCCACCTAAACATATGGTAAAATCATCTGTCTGTCTATTTTTTTGTTATTTAAAATTTTTTCTTACTTTTATTTTACTAGTGTATTTACCTAGGGAGCAAGTGATGTACTTATCACATTTTGATTCTTATTGAACCCAGAGATCTAACAATGTGCTATATCCCTCATTCTTTCTTATTTCTAACTTTGAGATAGTGTGCTGCTAAGTCACTGTGAAGATCATCTCAACGTAGACTTAAACATAGACTGAAATAAGTTAGACCAAGTATGTCCTCCTCATTCTTCTATGTTTCTTTCCACAAGATTAGGGGCAGTGTACATATGCCAAGGCTGAAGTAATCACGCAGTAAATGTTTAAACATTTCTGGATTTCTTTCTGTTTCTTTTCTTTTTTTTCTGTAGAACTGGGGATTGAATTCAGGCCCTTGTGCTTGCCAGGCAAATGCTTATTCTACTAAGCTATCTCCCTGGCCTCTTCTTTCTAACTACAGATTAGACTAGATTTATTTTAGAAAATTTAAAATCAGAAAAAATTTTCCCCTCCATGAAACCAGTGCATTTTTTCTTTAAAAAACTACTCAATAATTATAAATATTTATGGAGTATAATGTGATGTTTTTATAGGTGTATACATTGTGTAATAATCAAATTAAGGCATTTAGCCTGTCAACTGATAAGATATTATTTCATTGTGGTGAGAACACTCAAAATCCTTTTTTCTAGCTATGAAAATATTTAAAATAATATTGTTAACCACAGTCATTCCATTGTGCAACAGTAACTCTCTACCTGTTGACTAGCCACACCTTATTTCCCTAGTCTTGCTAGCTTCCCAGCTTGTCATCTTGACTACTGCATACTATTTCTATGACTGCACTTTCTATAGATTCCACTTATGAGTGAAATCATTCACTGTTTGCCCCTCTGTACCCGGATTACTTTATTGAACATGATGTTGTCCAGGTTCATACATATTGCTGTCATCGTACTTTCATTTAACACAGTAGTAATTTTGTTTCATCGAGATTTTAAGATTCTAAGAAAATCTTTTACAGTTATGAGCTTGTTATTATTTTAAAGCCCTGGCTAGAAACAACTTCCCTGGATGATCTTTAGTCATCCTTGGGAACTTAATCCTGTGTCTCCTGGTCAGCTTAAATATTATAGTCTCAAATTTAGTATTTACATGTGTTACTGAACTAAAATGAATGACAGACATAATAAACATATTTTACAAAATGGCTCAGTAAGATTAAATAACATTAATCAATGTAGGTCTACAAAACAGTGCCACTGTTTACCATTACTTGGAATCTTTGAAACAGGGATTGATTTTCCTTTTGTAAAACAAAATGATCTGAAACCATGCATGGGATATGGAACATGCAAGGAAGAAATATAGATGGTCAAAGCACGAAACATTTCTTCGAAAAAGATGGTCATACCTGGGTTTTCTTTTTAATGTATGCAACAAGCATTTAATCTTTTCACTTCTTATATTAGGGAGACTATATGATATTTACATATGATTTATTTCACTTATGAGTATATGTTCAAGTGGCATCCACTTCAGTATAAATGCTTCTAGCTTATCATTCTTAATAGCTGAGTAATACTCCATCATACAGAAATACCATATCTTTTTCAACCATTCCTCATGTGACGGACATCTTGATTGTTTCCAAGATTTTGCTATCACAAATTGTGCTGCTATAAACATAGGTACACATATATCACTATAATATAATGTTTTCAGTTCCTCTGGGAAATGTCCCAGTAGAGGGATAGCCGGCTTGAATGGGATTTCCAGTCCTACTCTTTTGAGGAGTCTCCACACTGATCTCCACAATGGTTGTACCAGTCTACATTCCCACCAGCAGTGGAGAAGTGTTCCCTTTTCCCCACAACCTCTCCAACATTTGTGGTTGGTTGATTTCCTTATGATAGCCATTCTTTCTGGAGTGAGATGGTATCTCAGTGTTGTTTTTATTTGCATTTCACAAATGGCTAGTGATGTGGAGCATTTTTCATATATTTATTTGCTTCTTTAATTTCGTCCTGTGAGAAGTGTGTATTCATCTCAGATGCCCATTTCTGAATTGAGTCTTTGAATTTGAGTGCCCTGTTATTATCTTGGTTCTTTATATACTCTAGGCAGCAGACCTTTGTCTGATTGCTTATTAGCTGGGATTTTTTCAAAATTTGTGGGTTGTCTTTTCACTTTGTTGACAATTTCTTTTGATGTGCAAATCTCCTCAAGAAGAGTTATCCCAGTTGTTGAATCTTTCAAGTGTTTCCCATGTGAATACATGTTTGTTCATGAATTCTTTGCCTACCCCTTTGTCTTCAAGAGTTCCTCCTACTTTCTCTTCCAGGAGATTGAGTGTTTCTGTTTTAATGTTTGATCTTCAATCCATTTTGACTTTAGCTTAGTAGTGCACTGTGATAGTGCTGGGTCAGTCTTAGTTTTTGGCATGTTTTTCCAGCACCATTTGCTAAAGAAGATATCTTTCTTCCAGTAAGTCTGTTTGTCCCCTTTGTTGAAGATCAGGTGGCTGAGTGTGTTTGCAGAGGTCTCTGCATCTTCTAATTGATTCCATTGATCCTTATGCCTATTTCATTGCCAATGTCATGTTGATTTTATCACAGTGGCTTTGTAGCATAAATTCAAGTCAGGAATTGTGATGCCTCCTGCATTGTCTTTGTTGGCCAGGATTGCCTTTGCTATTCTAGGTCTTTTATGGTCCCAAATAAATTTTAGAAATGATTTCTCTAGATCTGGGAGGTATTTTGGTGGCAGGCTGATAGGAATTGCCTTAAATCTGTACCACAATTTTGGGAGTATGGCCGTCTTTATGATGTTGATTCTTCCCATCCAGGAGCATGGACTATCTTTCCATTTTCTGAAATCCTCTATGATCTCTTTTCTTAGGGTACTACAATGTTCCATGAAAAGATCTTTGACTTCCTTGGTTAAGTGAATTCCAAGGTATTTCATTTTCCGCGGTGCTATTGTAAATGGCATTGTTTCTATAGTTTCCCTCTCAGTGTGTTTGTTATCTGTGTACAGGAATGCTACTGACTTTTGAGTATTGACTTTGAATTCTGCTATGCTACTGAATTTCTGGATCAATTCTAGTAGTTTCTTGCTGGAATCTTTCGGTGTTCCAAGTAAAGTATCATGTCATCTGCAAATAGTGATAATTTAACTTCTTCTTTACCTATTCTTATTCCTTCTATTTCTCCCTCTTTTCTAATCAAAAGATAGAGGATATCCTTGTCTTGTACCTGATCTTAAGAGCAAAAAATTTCAGTTTTTCCTCATTTAGAATTATATTGGCTGTTGGGTTGTCATAGATGGCTTTTTATGTAGTTGAGGTAGAGTCCATCTATTCCAATTTTCTGTAGGGTTTTGAACATGAATGAGTGTTGGACTTTGTAAAAAGCTTTTGCTGCATCAATTGAGATGATCATGTGTTTGTTAAGATTTCAGTCTATTGATATAGTGTATTACATTTATAGATTTTCATATATTGAACAATCCTTGCATCCCTGGTATGAATCCTACCTGCTCATGGTGTATGATCTTCTTGATGATTTTCTGTATTCTGTTTGCTAGGATTTTATTGAGTATTTTTGCATCTATGTTAATGAGGGAGATTGGCCTGTAGTTCTCTTTTTTGGTTGTGTCTTTGCCTGGTTTTTCTATTAGTATAATACTTGTCACCAGGAATGATTTTGGGAGAACTGCTTCCTTTTCAATGTCATTGAAGAGTTTGAAGAGTGTAGAGATTATATCTTCTACAAATTTCTTATTGAATTCAGCTATGAATCAATCAGGACCTGGACTTTTGTTTGTCAGTAGGCTTTTTATTACGTTTTGTATTTCGTTGGCAGTTATTGGCTTATTGAGAGTTGTTATATCTTCTTGATTCAGTTTTGGTAATTTGTACCGTTCAAGGAATCTGTCCATTTCTTCTGTGTCTTCTATTCTGTAAGTGTAAAGATTCTGGAAGCAGCTATTGATAATCCTCTGAATTTCCACTGGGTTTGTGGTGATTTCACCCTTTTCATTCCTTATTGCTTGTAGTTGAATTTTTTCTTGCCTCTTTTTGGTGAAGTTAGCTAGGAGATTATTGATTTTATTTAATCTTTCAAATAACCAACTTTTTGATTTGTGGATTCTTCAAAGTGTTTTCTTCATCTCAGTTGAATTAAGTTCTGCACTAATCTTTATGATTTCTTTCTGCTTTTGCGCACTGGTTTTGGTTTGCTCTTCTTTTTCTAGATGTCGGACGTGCAACATTAGGGTGTTTATCTGTTCCCGTTCTGTTTTCCTAATGTGTGAGTTCATAGCTATGATTTTCCCTCTAAGAACTGGTTTTATTGCACACCATAAATTCTGGTAAGTTGTGGTTGAATTTTCACTGAATTGTAGATATTATTGAATTTCTTGCTTAATTTGTTCTGTGATCCATTGATTGCTGAGTAGGGTGTTGTTGAATTTCCATGAATTTAGTGGGTTTCTCCGGTTTCTTTTGTCATTTATTTCTAGTTTCACTGTACTGTCGTCAGATAATATGCATAGGATAATATCTGTTTTCTTGCATATACTTAAGCACGACCCCTGGACTAGTATGTGTTCTATTTTGGAAAATGACCTGTATGCAGCTGAAAAAAATGTGTATGCAGCTGTAGTTGGGTGGAACACTCTGTATATGTCCACCAGGTCCATTTGTTCTAAGCTCTGGTTCAATTCTGCTACTTCCTTGCTAATTTTTTTTTTCTGATTGATCTATCTTTTTGAGATATGGGGTATTATGGTCTCCTGTTAAGATTGTGGTCTTGGATATTAGGTTTTCATGTCCATTAAGATTTGTTTTACATAGTTAGGTGTTCCTATGTTTGGTGCATAGGTATTTATGAGTGTTACCTCATCTTCTTGAATTTTTCCCCTGACCAATATACAGTGGCCTTCTTTGTTTCGTTTGATCATTCTTGGTTTGAAGTTGAGACTGTCTGAGAAGAGAATTGCTACTTCTGAGGTACTGGGGCATGTAGTATTGTTTTCTGTCCTTTGACTTTGAGCATATGAATGTCTTTTTGACTCAAGTGTGTTTCTTGTATACAGCATATTGTTGGATTTTGTTTCCTAATCCACTGTGCCAAGCTATTTCTCTTAATTGGTGAATTGAGTCCATTTACTTTGATGGTTATAATTGAAATGTGTTGACTTATGATTGTCATGATATTTAGCTGCTGTTGTTTACTCCTTTTTATCCTGTGTTTAATTGTTTGCTCTGTTTAGGGGTTCCTTCTGTTCTCATTTGTGGAGTTCTGGTCATTGTGGTCCATATCTAGAACAACTTTCAGTAGTCTGAGTAGGGATGGCTTTGTCATGATGAAATTCTTTAGTTGTTCTTTGTCATGGAAGCATTTCACTTCTCCATCAAACTTGAAAGAAAGTTTTGCAGGGTATAATATTCTGGGCTCGAATTTGTTTTCTTGCAGGACTTGAAGAACTCTGCTCCATGCTCTCCTTGCCTTCATGGTTTGTGTAGAGAAGTCGGCTGTAATTCTGATGTGTTTTCCTTTCAATGTGATCTGCTTCTTTTCTCTAGCAGATTTCAGTATATTATTCTTGTGTTGGATTTCTGGGATCTTGACTATTATATGTCTTGGTGTGTTTTTAGTTGGGTTGAAGTTATTTGGCATTCTGTATGCTTCGGTTACCTGAATGTTGGATTGTTTCCTCATATTTAGGAGGTTTTCTGCGATTACTTCTGCCTATATCCTTTTTATATCATTTGTATTGACTTGTTCATTCTCATTTATGCCAATTAATCTCACATTGTTCATCCTGGTGTCATCTTGCAGGTGCTGGATTATTTTTCCCTGCATTCTTGTTGTTTTTAAGAGATCCTTTCTCACCTTTTCACTAGCTGCACTAGCATCCTGAAGGTCTGAAACTCTGTCTTCGCTTTCACTCAAACAGTCTTGTAGACTTGTGACTGATATTTTTAGATTTTCTATATCTCTTTGACTCTGCTTCATGTGTTCTATTTCTGTATTGCTCATTTGAGGAATCCATTGTATTTCTGATCTCTATTTTTTTAAATCAATGTCTTCTTTAGAGGTAGCTATTAATTCTTTTACTGCAGTTTCTTTCAAATTGGGTTTCCTCTATATATTTCTGGAATTGATTCTCTACTTCAGATGCTATAATTTCAAAGAATTATTTTCTTATTTCAGGAATTATTTCTGCTTTGAGTTCCTCTTTACCTTTCTGCTCTTGTTTCTTTGCTTCCGATGCTGTTAATTCATGTTTCAGCTGTAATAGTGTTCTCTGCACTTGTTCTGGGTGGGCACTGGGTTTCCCCCATTTGTTTCAGGATTTGATTCATTACTTCAGATTCTATGTATTCAAATATTTCTTTTTTTATTTCAGGCATTAATTCTGGTCTGAGTTCCTCTATATCTTTCTGCTGTTGTTCCTTTGCTTCTGTCTCTGTTAATTCACTCATTTTAGCTGAGCTAGTGTCCTCTGCACTTATTGGTGGACTCGAGGGCTGAGATTACATTTTCCTCCTTGTCTTTGTCATTTTGTATAGCATTGACCTCTGACCTTTGGTGTAGAGCTTTGGTGCAGTTGTAACTTTAGTACGTAATGAGATTCAGGTGCCAGTCTATTAAGTTTGAGATTATCCAGTTATGCCTGGCCTGGATCTAGCTGTTGTATTCATTTCCTTTTTTATGCCTCTCTTCTGGTACAACTGTGAGCCTGTGGTTCCCCTTTGTTGGGTCCCTGGTTCGAGGAGCACTGGGGATCACAGAAGCTCTCCCTCACACTCACCAGGCCAGACCGGGGTGGTACAAATTCTGGGAGAGTCACACAAGTTCTTGCTCCCGTGGCAGGCTTCGGGGCAGGGGCTCTGAGGATTTGCCAGGCAGGCCTGTCTGGACTGTCTCAGGCAGGTCTCTGGCTAGGATGTCTTGGGGCCTGAGGTTAGGGATGGTGCAGAGCACACAGGAAGAAGCCAAAGGCTCTCCCACACACTCACCAAACCGTACTTGTGTGGATCAGGTGCCCTGAGAGTTGGGGAAATTCCCACTTGCTTGGCAGGCTTGGGGTCAGGGGCTCCAGGGGGTTGCCGGCAGCCCTGGATGTCTCAGGCCAGTCGCTCATTCTGTAGCCTTGGGGGCGGGGCTATGAAAACTTTCAATATCATATGAAACAATTATACAGAGCCCTATATATTTATGTAGCCAATAAATAGAAGTCAAGTTATAATTCAAATAATACATAACAATAATAATAATAATGCTGCTTCTTCTGATAAAGACTGTGGTAATAGAATGTAACTTAGCTGCCACAAAACAGGATGCATTTCAGTGGCTTTTTGGTGTTTAAGCAATGTAAAGTAATAGCTAATTAAAATAAATGTTCCTCAAACTACTTCAGATAAACTGCACTAAAGAGGGTGTCTAATTTCGCATCTCTTTAAAAATATTTCTAAACTATATTTTCTAGCTCCCCTGCATCTAGGTTAGGTACATAATTAATACTTGCCAATAAATGTGGGTAAAAGTGATGTGGCCCATTTCCAACATTGATCCTGCAAAATTCTTCATGTTTTCTCTTATTTTGTCTAGGTGCAAGGGATACAGCACAAGAGGCTAAAATACTGGGATACAGTAAAGACACATAATGGAAGAGGCCTGGATCCCTGAATGACTCTGTGGAACTTCCTTACCTACTGCCACTGGACTATAAAGTGAACAAGAAAGACTTTTGTTCTGATAAGAACTCAAATTCTAGAATTGTGTGTTGCAGCAGTCAGTCAACCCTTCTCAAACCATGCACTACCCAAAAGGCCTAAACTAATCATGGAAATCTGATGACTACTTTGAGTGACTAAATTGATGGAAACAGGCAACTGTTAGAAACCTACAAGCACACAATGTGATCCTGAAATATAACATTCTTAGCTTAGTTTTCCCGAGATTGATCCTCCTCAAAACAGCTCAAGACTGTGAATAAAGATCTGAGCCTGAATTAGTTTGACAAAAGCTGTTCATAAAGTTCAACAGGTTTCTTTGTTTTAGGACTTCTCAGGGCTGTCAACATAATAATGTCCACTATGAATCTGTATAAAGGGACTAAAGAACGCAGCATTTCCCAAACTCATTTGGTCAATAAACAGTTTAGCCAATCAGATAAGCTCTACTTTCCCTTTTGGGCAGGACAACACCCATTGTTACCTTAGATTGCATTCAGAAAAATTTTGCTTTGGTGTAAATTTGCTTCAAGTGGTGGATTACTCAGCACTAAGTAGTTCTAGGTATCCCAAAGCAAATCTTCCTCTCTTATTTGGGAGAGTTTTTATGATAAAATAACTAACATGTACACTGAGGCATGTTTTCACTGCTGAAGTGAACAGAGTTGGTTGAGGTATTTTACTTAAATTGTGACTGAACTGAAGGCAAACATGGTTGAGCTTTTGTTTTTGCTCTGGATTTCAATCTGCTGTCAGTGGATCTTGTCATATGATTGAGTATAGTCTTTCAAGGAGAAGACAATGAGTCTATGAAACCCAATGATGTGAAATATGAAATCTGTGAATACAGTGAGACATGCAGTATCTTATTTGATTTTCTCTCTTCTATATTTATGCTGAAAGCATAATATTTTAAAAGGATATTTAAAGTCAATGAAAAGCAATCATTGCTAAAATCAGTGGATTCTTCTAATAGATTAAAAATATTTCAGTAAATTATGGCTGTTACACTCTTAAAAACTTATACATCACTTGCATGCATATATAATTATAAATACACACATATATAACACACACTACATATATATATTTCTACTGTTGCTTGTTAACATATATTGCCTTGTACTACACCTCTACTTTATTTCAATTCTGAATCTACAATGGAAGGATGATTTTCCTACCTGTGAAAAAGGATTGTTATAATGGACATCTGAGAATCTGTGTAAAGTAAAAAGTTATGCAAAATACTCACCTCATCAAAAAAAACCTAAACACCAAAGAACAAGACTTACATCTAGCAGTGTATGAAGATGCTGATCCTGGAAAACGCTGTGTAGAAAATCTAGGTCCTTTTCACTGCAGTCTGTAAGTGCATGAATCTCTTCCAGGCTGTCCAGCACCTGTGAGACTGCTCCTAAGGAACCAAACAGAAAAGAGACAGCTAGTACAGAAAGTCAATGCTAAATTAACCTTTATAATAGGTGAACTTTAACCTTACTCTTACAAACAATGAAGTAACATCAGAACTTTAAAGGCTAGTGTCTTTCTTGAAGGTTAGGCTGAAAGGAGTTTCATGCTATTTAAGAGCAGAATATTTTCTGTGAGTTTATATTCTTGACAATGTATTTGTGTGCTCTTCATTAAAAAAATTACTAAACTAAACTAAGAATGTGTGCTTTCAATTTCAGAGATTCACCACCTCTAACCAAACAACTAAAAGATGTGGGTGCAGCAAATTGTATAAAGATAGTTTAAATGTCAGGACCACAGGGTATTTTGAAATAGTATAAAAACAGGTGGGCCTTTTATACTGGAGCATTCCTTCACGAACTGAGAAGACAGCCAGATGTAGATCTTGGGGACCAAATCATCAATTAGGAATTCCTGCCACTTAAAATAAAACTTGGAGGACTTTTAAGGACCCAATTTAAGATAACAAAAATTCTAATCCATTTCTTTCCTTTTCATCATTTCAGCATGAAGTCAAGAGAGCAAAAGTCATTTTCATTCTGTCATGCCCTTTTTATTCAGAAGACAAATATCAAAGGTAGGTATACTGATAGGTATATCCAACTATCATATTAAATTTCAAGCCACTGCATTTTCATTAGGCAAAACAAGTGGAAGTGTTTTTTTTTTTTTTTTTTTTTTTTTTTTTTTTTTTTTTTTTTTTTTTTTTTTTTTTTTTTTTTTTTTTTTTTTTTTTTTGCGGAACCAGGGATTGAACTCAGGCCTTTGTGCTTGCCAGGGAAGTGTTTATTCTACTGAGCCATTTACCAGGCCCCTAAGCGTTTGTTCTTTACATTCTCTTCTATAAACCAGGATACCTGGAAGGTATGAAGTCATTCACACAGTCTTACAGAAATCACTGACCTATTTTACTCTGTAAACAACATACATTCTTATACTCCATAAGAAAATCCAAGAGGCTAACAGAAGAGAAGATTAAGTTCTTCACTGCACATTTAAATCTTTGGATTAGTGGTTCTCAGCCAAGAGCAATTTTCCTCCTCAATGGGACATTTATCTTAAAAGCCTAGATAGCAAGGTATAGCTCATACCTATAATCCCAACACTGTGGGAGGTTGAGGCAAGAGGATCATAAAGTCAAGTCCACTGTGGCCAACTTAGCAATTAGTGATATCTTGTCTAAAACTTTAAAAAAGGGCTGAGAACATATTAAAGCCCCTGGATTTAATCCCAGTAAAATGCACGCACGTACGCACACACACACACACACACACACACACACACACACACACACACAGTACTGCTAAATATCCTATGGCGTCCAGGGTAGCACTTTACAGCACAGAATTATCTGGCTCAAAATGTCAGTAGTGATCCAACTATAAGCCCTGTTTGAAATAAAGATAAAATGGTCTTCTAAAATTCTATGCTGCTTCTAATTCTTGCCATACACCTTTATCTCCTCTCATATACTTATTGGTGAAAATGTAAATCAGTACAATTTTCCAGAAAACAATCTGCTAAATATATCAGACTGCCTTAAAAAGGGTCAGATGCTTTGACTTACTAATTTGATTTCTACTTAAAAATATATGGCTTCAGGAAAAATGGGAGCATTTATGTATAAGAATATTTATCATATAAAATAGAAGGTAAATCTAAGACAATGACACAGATTATAGGATATCTATATGATTGGCATATGTACCTGAATGAAAATTGTTTTTGAAGAATTTTCAAAACCTAGGGAAATCCTTGTGATATAAAATCCAACAAAACATAATACAGAACCATGTATCTTATATAGTCTAAATTATGATAAGAACTAATAAAATATCCATACAAACTCAAGAAAAACCCTAAATGAGATGTATTAAAATAATAGTTATTTTTATTTTCCTATTAACATGTCATTTTCTTCTTGTCCTTAAGCTGTAAGTTTTGTACAATAGCAAAAGAAAAAAGCACTATTGATTCTTATAACACTACCTGTATTAAAGATTTGGTGCTTAATTCATAAAACATGTGTATCCACATGGAATTTACCGTGACTATTTAAAAATTACTTTTTAGTTTGAAATATTTTAGTAATATATTGCAAAACTGTAGTATAATATCACAAACAGGATATTGTCACTGATACAGTCAAGTCCCTTTTTCATATCACAAGGATCCTTCATGCTGCCATTTTTTTTTGTCTTTTTGAGACAGGGTCTCACTATGTGGTGCAGGCTGGCCTTAAGCTCACTTTGTAGCTCAGGCTGGTCTTGAACTCACAACAATCCTCCTGCCTCAGCCTCAAAGTGCTGGGATTACAGGCATGTGCCACCATGCCTGGCCAATGCTCATTTTATAGCCTTGCTAATTCCTTCCCATCATGCCCTCTCTTAACCCTGAAAACTACTAATCTGTTCTTCACTTCTATGATTTTGTCATTTGAACAATTTTATATAGATGAAATCACACTGTAGTATGTTAACATTTTGGGCTTTTTGTTTTGTTTTTTGAGACAAAGTCTCACTATGCATTCCTGCCTGGCCTTGAACTTGTGGTGAAAGGGCTGGGGAGATGGCTCAGTGGAATAAATGCTTCCCTGACAAGTGCAAGGGCCTGAGTTCAATCCCTGGTTCTGCCAAAAAAACCCAAAAAAAACCAAAAAAAAACCAAAACTTGTGGTGATCCTTCTGAGTGCTGGGATTATAGGTATACATTGCCATGACTAGCTAGGCTTGGCTTTTTTCAACCAGCTTTATTCTCCGGAGATATATTCAGGTTGTTTCATGCATTAACAGTGCATTCATTTTTTTTTTATTTTTTATTTATTTTTTATTTTAAGGAGGAACAGAAACCAAAACAAATAACAAGAACAAAGACAATAACAAAGCAATATAAAAAATACACATGGTACATTTCAACACAAAAATATGAAATTAACAATAATTGTTATACATTGATATCATCAAATCTGTTGCTCAGATTAACAGGAATAGTTATGCAAGATTGACCAAACAATTACACATTAACTATTTCTTTCAATAAACTTTAACTTTTTTCCTTGTGCTTTTTTTTTCCATTTATTTTTATTTTATTGAAATACAAATGTCAATCAGACAGTTTCAAAACACCATAACCATACAGAGTTGATGAAATAATACACTGCAAACTGTTTTCATAACGTTTTGGTATTGCACAAGGTGCATACATGATATTATATTTACAGGTTTTTATATAGCTGAATTATATCAAAGATTCAATAATTATTTACCTAGTGGATGACCATAGCACCAAAAGCCGACATAATATCCTGTCCAACCACCAATAGTGCAGATCTTGCCTCTCATAGAATTATGTAGAAGCACAGCGTTATCTATCCCAACTGTACTGTCTATACACACACATGATGATTTTTTTCTTTCTACAATCCTTCCTTTGTCTACACCTGTCAAAAGTGGGCACTCCGTTGACATTCAACTACCTTAGGTGCTTGAACTCGACACAATCCAACACAGTCCAGCATTCTGCAACCATAGGGAGTTATTCAAAGAAATTGTCGACCATATCCATTTACAGCTCAGCTTAATATTATGGGCTCACGATGTATACTTCATTTTTATACTTTTATACTTTTCTGCTGGATGGTTAAGACCTAGGTAGATCAAAACTTATATACCAACACATGAACTTTATATTTC